>JAHZNP010000295.1:0-48776 GCA_020615345.1 Triops cancriformis
GAAAAGAGACAGAGCAGGAAAAAGATCGTCCATGTGTGCGTGTGTGAGGGTAAGAGTGTTAGGGAGAGAGAGTCACAATAGTAAAATAATCTAAAAAATTTCTTACAAAATAAAAAAAGGAATAATGCATTCAGCATCCAAACCCTAAAAGCAACTATATAAATCCTTTCAGCATACTAGCACAAACATCCATTATTCGCATCAAACAATAGTCTGGCCTATATCACTACAATTACTGCATAATTGCCATTTGTACAGTATTGCCATCCTCTAATCATTACAGGTAAAATCACAACAATTAGTGCATTATTGGCTCATGCGCACTTTTCTGTAACAAACTAGCAAGAGGGGTCTCTCGGAGATGTTAACCAAAGTTTGGTGATTCTTGACTTGAATACGAAGTTTTATTCAGCGCTGAAAGAAGAACGATCTCGCTGGAAATTATCGCCATTTTATGCGTTACAACTTGCACGAAGGTCTAAAGAACCCGTTGTTCGCAAACGGTTTCCGATGTTTCGAAGTGGAAATTTTTGTGTCAAGATGGTAACCGACCGGTTTCCCTTAAGAGGCCGCTACGGACCAAATAATAACTTTCGTGGACACAACCCTACATCTGTCAATTCAGGAGATATACGTCGGTGTGTCATACAAAAGCGTTGTGAACCCACCCGAAATACGCTAGAAACGTGAGAAGAGCGGACGTGTGGTTCCTGCACCACCTGATCGACAGGAACCTGGATCAGCGCGTGGACGCCTGCGAGTTATTGCAGAATAAAAAAAGGAGCATCCCTTCCTGAGCAATGTGTTTACGAGAGATGAAACATGAATAGTCTACAGTAACGAAACAAGAAAAAGATCTTGGGGATCAAGTGGCAATCGTCCACAAACTGTCCCTGGGCTCCACCGAAGAAGGTAATGCTGTGCTTCAGGTAGGATTTTAATGGAGTGTTTTATTATGAGCCACTCCCAGAAGGTCAAATCATCAAGTGTAACAAGTACTGCGAGCGACGGTAAGATTTACAGGATGTCATTGCTAAAAAGCGTCGAGAATTCGCCAACAAAAGATGCGTAACCTTCCATCACGACAACGCACATCTTTGTCGACCCGACAGAAATTGTTGGAATTTTCCTGGGATGTTCTATCGCACCCATCGATCCATCAGGTTACCATCTTTTTCGCTCTCTTCAAAATTTTTCATAGAAAAAAATCTCAAATATGTGGTGCATAAAAAAAGCTCCTCGGTCAGATTTTTGCGAAAAAAATAAGTTCTGGGAGAAGGCCAATTTGATCTACCCAATCGTTTGATTACAGTCGATTTTTTTTTCATTATTGAATAAAATTCCTTACGTGCAGAGAAATTCATTTTCAAATTTTGAGTCAAAAACTGCACGGGCTTAATGAATGACACAATATACGCAATTCATCAATCATACTTTTTCATCCTACTACCTCGCATTTCAATTAACCCAGCCTCCCTTGTTTTTAGTCATGCTTACACTGCGACAGGGTTGAATTACCGCGGCCTTAACTTTATCGTTGTAATTACAGCGGTAAATAGAAAAGTACTGCAATTACCGCATTACCGCAAGCTCCCGAAAGTACCACGCGGTAGCGGTAAAATTGGCTTTTAGACTACCTTCATGCCAGCTGGCTCCGACATGACATCACTGCAAGTTCCTAACCAATCGCTTGAGATCAAGTGATATTGATAAGCGTTCCTCTTATTACGTGACTCCAGGCGGTCGACGTCGAAACCGACGTTGAAGTCCAAATTTCTGTTGTTGAAGCTGGAAGTTCTGGGTCCAAGGCTAATAAAAGTTACAGCCGTAGCAGAGCCCTAAGTTGGCTTGTTGTGACTAAACACTGATCAGGAGAGTCCCGATTCCGATTCTTCACCCACATTTCGAAATGACCGGTTCGTCTGTAAGTGTACGAATTACGAAAGTACGGTACTTTCAATTCAAATTAACTATGATCCATAACCAATGTGGTCTCGCATGAAGTGACATTCTCAAAACATAAAAGCAATGAACAGCTCTTTCTTGATGAGTCTTCATTTGTAGGGTTTAAGCCAGTTCGAACGGGGACTGCCAGATCAAGTTGACGAATTTGTAGTTGACGAGATAGTAGCATCACTTGTCAGTAAGCTTGTTGTCACCTAAGTGCATCCCACTGTGTACAAAGAGTTCACGATTTTCTTTCGTAGGCGATATTATTTTGAATTACACAGATGATTCCAATCCCGGGCATGAACCAAGCCAACAACAAGAAATAAATATTTCGAACGTTTACTTTTTCTGCAATTCAACAGCGAAGTGCTGGGCTAAGAACAATGTTGTTAATTTTCAATGGATAAGTCAGATCGCATATAAAGTGTTTACGTCACTTTCCGCAATATTAATTTACAGTTTACTTATTTTAATAATTTACGTAAAATTTTTACTCATTATTCATGTTGTATATAATTTTACCGCTACCGCGTCTGTCACGAAGTATCGCGGTAAATACTTACTGCGGTAAAGTAAAGAAAAATCCCACTTACCGCTTACGCGGTAACGGTAAAAATTTTTAAACCCCGCACTGCGAACTACATCTTTATTCTCGGCTTTATTTGTTGCTTTCTTGATCTGTCTTCGAATTATCTTCCGTGTTAATGCGATTGAATAGAAGAATGAAACACCAAACTGCCTCACAATTCAGTGGCGCTTAACAGAAATGCTTTACAAAACTACCGATTAAATAATTTACCCTCGGGCTCCTTCAGTCGCATACAGAAAGTGTAACACTTTTATACACACTCCTGAACCATCGCGTTACGAAACGCCCCCGACAGAGGCAGTGGTTTGATTTATAGGTGGGCGTCGAAGCGATCAGTGGATCGGCCGGCAAGAAGGCGGTGTCATATTGTGTTCTTTCTTGAAGTTTCTGACACCTGAGACAAAAAAAATCGGCCTCCACACGACGAGCGGTCCCTCCTCCGCCCTCAGCAGCATGGATTTTCAGCGATTTGCTAAAATCTCAAGTTATCCAAGAAACTTTCGTATATTTGAAATTCCTAAAACGGCAGCTGTCAAGGGAGATAATATGTCACATTTCTACCTGAACGGTAGCTACTCGTGTGACGTTTTCAAGTTTCGTATTGGGTACATTAAACTACCATACTTAAAAACATACAGCGAAAACAAGAAACGGTTGTGTATCGAAATCCAGGGCCACTTAAAGGGACGTTACTATATATTGCATACTTCACATCATCGATCATTCTGTAGTCCCTCTATAGGTGCTCGATGAACGAAGTTTACCTCGTCATAAAGGACCTTCCGGATACTGCTTCAACAATAAGGTGAGCGACAGCGTTCAGCAATGCCATATTCTGCAGTAATACGACTAAGTTGTCCGTGGTGAAAGTCAGAGCCATGCCTGAAATTTCGATGCGGATATTTGTTTCTTGCGGGGAGAGGGGGGGACTTAATGGGGGAAAAACACTCAAAGAAATTGATTATACATTCTTCACTAAAAGTAGGAGTTATACTTTTAATGGAGAAAGTATTGTATAATAGATTTATATTTATACATAATATATACTTAGGCGAAACAGCAAGCCGCAAGAGAAACATTTTTAGCGTGTAATAACATTTTTCATTACCTGAAAAATATCTTTAACTAGTCAAGTGAAACAGACATGGGGGATTTTAATTCATCGTGTTTCTTTGTTACGTGAACAATTATTAATAATTACAGAGGCCAACAAAAGTTAAGGTCAGGCTTTTCCGAATATGTCAAATTTGATATATATTTTATATGGAGAGGCCACATCGTAATCATGTGTAATAGTAAGCCATTGAACCAAGTTTCGAAAACGCGCCAGGGAAAATATTTTAAATTTTGCTACATTAAACTTGCTTGGAATATGCAACACAGATTTCTTTTGAGAAAAATGGAAGAAGAAAGCAAAACAAGTGAAGGAGGAACTGAAAACTAAGGCCTAAATGAACAGCTGCCTGATAATATGGATGGTTCAACACGTGATTTTGTCAAAGGAGGAAAGTGAAATCGAGGGTGGTCCAATGCCAAAAAAACACTGGTCCAAAAAACGCCCATGCACAGATCCGCTTCTCCGTAGTCCATTTTACGCCATAAAGAAATAAATACTTAGATTTTCAAAAAACGAAAGAAACTATCGTAACCTAACAACAGAAAAACCTAACAGTAAGCCTAGCACACGAAAAAGGGAAACATAAAAAAAGCTGCTTTCATTCCACATTGCCCTCTACGCTTTTCCTTAACATTTAAAACTATACTCTTATTTCCGTTCGCTCATTCTTTAGCCATGACTGACAGCAAATGGGTTTCTAAGCCACTTTTTTCTTCTTCCATCTCTAGCAGTTCTTTTAGTAACTGCGACTGAAACTTTTTCAAAACTTCCACGCGTCGCTTCATAGTCTCTACAGGACTCACTGAACCCACACCGTTACTGGTCGAATAGATGGCAGCAGCTGGCAAAGCAGTCGATGATACACTCGTGACTTGACTCGAGCCGGGCTTGCGATACACTTCAAAGGCGCCGCCTTCACGATTGGGGAAAACTTCTGCAGTTTCTGCGGTTTCAGCAACTGGTCGGGTCCATAATGCCGCTGCGTTACTGTCAACCTCCTCTTTAGCGCGAAGTCCCGGTTTCCTAGGCGACGTCTAGAACAAAAGGTCTCCAAATAACTAGCTCTTTAGGTTACTTTAGCTTACATTATTAGGGGATATCCTGGGCGGGACAGCTGGCGGTGCCGTATTAACGACGACTTGAGTAGAGGTGCTCCGATTTCCTACCATACAATCGAACGCGAGAATCGCGGAGAATGAGAAGGGGTTAATTGCGTCTTTTGTACTTTGCCTACCTAGTTGCTGCAAATCTAAAGAGGAGCTCCTAGAATGACCTTTGAAGGGACGAGGAGGCGGGGGAGGTGGGGCTTCTTTTTTAAGAGTAACTACCCCACTTGGTAAGCTAATGGGTCCGCTTTCATCCCTGGATGGCACGGGCCTTGACAATGACGCACTCAGCTTCCGATCACGCGAAGTAGAAGCGGCACTGGGTTCGTCCAAAGACAACGAACTGCCCACTGCGGAATGGTGCGGCTGTAATTGAGCTTCGGGGGTTAATCGTAGCGCCACTGGGTGGACAATCCTGGGATCCTAGAAAACGTGTAACAGGGAAAATACGAAATAAAACAACCGCGAATCTCTCTTATCATACTCGGAAAAAGTTGAAAAAAATAATACAGATTGGTCAGAATATTACATAAAGCTTATTTATATCATTTTTATTTTCTCACAAATCATAAAACAAACCTAACCAGATTTTTTTACCTGTTCGATGGAAACCCGCTGGAAATCGAAGTTAACTGGTTTAGGACCTGGAGACGAAACAGCAGTCTCAGTGCTGGAATCTGTGGGGGGCGGGGCACTGGGAGGAGGAGGAGAATCTGCAAACCTAGTCCACTACGTGAAAACATGGAATTTGCCAATCATATTCACGAATTAAATTTGTACTAATTCACAACTAACCTCAGTCGCTTTGGGTGACACTTTGGTTTCTGTTTTGGATTTGCTGTGCACAACTTCAGCCACTGAAGGAGGATGTGGCGGAGGTAAATGCTGCACAGCACTTACAGGGACCAACGTGGGTGGCAAGACTTCGGGTAAGGGAATCCCATTTCTTCGCAAAACAACCAAATGCATGGCGGTGCAAAATTCTTCTAATGATAATGCGCCGTCTCGCGTGACATCGCTCAACTGCCTTAACACCCATGCCCCCGTTTCATTATTATCCGTAGTTTTATTCAGAAATTATATTTAGAATTTACCATATTTTTGACAACTCCGATAAAGGGAGTCTGGACTTCTCGAAGAATGGTTTAGCAGAAGACCCAGGCAAGAGCCCGTGCAAATCTGGTTGGAGGCCTAGGAACTGTCCCACGTAATACGCTAGTTGCTCAGGCTGAATGGTCCACAAAGCTTCATCGGCCTCTTCGGTTTCTGACGTGCCGTCTTCGAGATCTTCCTCGGCTGATTTCTCATGTTCATCTTCACCTGTATCACAATCTTCCTGAAGAGGTATCACGTCAATCAAAGTAGCAATGGGGCCACCGTCTTCTTCACGGTCGCTGCTACTTTCCGCGTCGGAGCTGTCCGAATGGCGATCGGACGATTCTTCTTCGCCTTCGGTACCTTGATTGAAAGCCACTTACTGGTGACAATGTCTCGAAGCTTAAGAGAAAACTCCTTACCCAATAGTTGGCGGTGTTCATCAGCTCTGCCTTGTTGCTGATGCCAGTAACTGGCGGCGTCTTCGGGTCGAACTACGCTACTGCTATTCGTCGGGGTTGGGGATTCGCTATCGGCACTGGAGAGGGTTGGAGACGGCCCTTCTGTAGTAACTGCACTACTGTCTTCCTCCAAACCCTAAGGGGAAAAAGTAAACAAAGCCTCAGTTTAGAAAAGATGGTGTAGATAAGGCACACAACATGCAAGTCCTCGAACTCAAACTTACTGATACTGGAGAATTTCCAGCAGTGCCGTCTACATCACTAAGAACTATAAGATCCGGACTGTGGGATTTCCTTTTGATATGTCGCTTGCTGCGACCGACGGAGAGTTTGCCATGGTCTATGGGCATCCTTCCTGGCATACCGGAAGAATTTAGACTCAAAGATGTAGCTGTAACTGATGAGGACCAGGGTAACGACTGGGTATCCTCCATATTCGACAATGATAGAGAGAAGGCACCTACAATAAAAGCATTGTTTTCTAATGCTGGTTAGTTCTTAGACCTTAACGAGGAAAAATGTAAACACAGGAAAACAGGTTCTGACAATCCACCCTATGATGTTTTCATAAATTCTAAAGTCATCTAGGTACAATAAAATGCAAATGAAATGACAAAAAGGATGCATAGATAGAGGCGTCTCTAAAGGCATTAAATAATATATCAACATACCATCTAAATCCTGAGAAAATAATTAAATTGCAAGGGTGAAATTCACTAGGACACCACAGTCTGACGTGATCATATTTAATATCGGTGGGTTTACGAACCCAGGCCAAGTCTGTAAACGAGCCCGTGTTCTAATTCGTCCCACAGCATTTTAAGAATTGCCCTCAATTCCGCTAGGCGAGAAGGAAAGGCAGGATTTCGAAAGTCGGAAACTACTGGTCCATTGCGTTCATTTTATACGTAAATTAAAAGATGAAATGCGAAACGATGGAATTCAATAATGTCTCTCATTTTGGATTCGAAAAAAATTAAAACCTGGCATCAATTTTTCCTTTTCTACCGCGTTTTCAGAGCAACGAAGTAGTTGAAAACGGAAACACTTCATGACCAGCCATTAAGATTTGCCGTAGTTTTTCGTTAATATTTGTCAAACGCAATAGTCCATTAATTTTTGTAAGTCTGTATTTGCAGGGCATAGGGGTGATGACACAAATAAGTTAACCCTTTGCTTCGGGATCGATTATGATACTATCCGTAACCGGACTGTCGATCCTGTTGAATACTGGTATACTTCCTTTGTCAGTTACATGATATCAATGATCTGCTGCACTTTTGTTTGCTTGATTTTAACGATAAATGACAAGACAAGTCACAAAGTCGTATGAAACCATGTATATTTTTCTACTACAGGAAGCGGCAATCTCAAGATTGTACAACTTCTGGAGATAAAAAGTGATGATGTGAAGTTCAAACCATTGAATTTGAAAGAAAGAAATGAAATAATTTAGGCTAACAAAAAGTTTTCGCGATACAAACTCGTAATATCAGTTAGTTCGCCTTCCCCTTCGGCGCATTGTAGCACTACAAGTCGGGCAATACCATTTTCCTTTAGGAGGAGCCGTAATTCCTACACAGGGATAATGGAACCATTCCACCGCGCACTAAATGAGAAATGTAGTTATTTTTTCAATGAAATACGAGGAAAAAACTACGACTAAAAAGTACCTCCGGGTTATCGCAAGCGACCATGTCGCCATAAGAGACTTGATTACACAAGCAATAACGTGGTTCATTAGGATCTGGGATCCATTCACCTTCAGCCACATCTTCTACAACATCTCCTGCTACCTCGGTAGAAGTATCGGCTGCCGATTCCGCAGCGGAGTTGTCTTTTTTCCTTCGCCTACAAGTAAACCGATAATTCATTATTACAAAACCTCTTCGCTCTTCAAATAAACTAACTTTTTGTTCCGTTTCGATTCTCTTGGCTCGGGTAACAAATGACTGGCTGCAATGGCAGAATGCGCCGCTCCAGCCAAATCCCTGGCTACGGCTGCTTCGTTTACCAGTCCAACATTAACTCCTCCCAACTGCAACGCTTCATAAGAGGCTTTCAGGCTGGCGCTCCTCCTGCCTTGTTGCATCTGGATAATGAAAGACAAAAAAGTTGAAGGGTTCTAACCGGCCGAAGCTAATCAATTTACTTGTTGAGTCGCCGCGATAGCTTGCGAAGCTGCAGCAGCGATGGCACTCACGCCCGCCACAGGGACGGGCAATGTTGTGCCTTGCGACGATCCTGACGAAGAGGCGGCTGCAGTCAAAGGATTCGAAATCTGTTGGGATTGCGACGGCGTCTGCCAGTCGTTTACAGACGTAGCTATAACACGTTCAACGCTATTTGTACTGGATCTTCTTTCCGCAGCGGGGGTGTGGCCGCCATTGTAAGTAGTATGCCGACGGTCCGCTGCAAAGGAGTTTTTCAAATGAGGCAAAAAATCTCACTCAAGAACAACACACCTGATCGGTCACGACGACTGGAAAAGTTGAGTCGATTCTCTTTTTGCAACAATCCGTTGCTATGTGCTGGCCGATCGAGTTCAAGTGACCCTACGTATTAAAACTTCTTTATGAAAAATTCTCCCAAAGCGCATAACTTTACTTTTTTCCAGAATTTCTGTAATGCCTCGGTTATCAGCTTCGAGTTCCATTTTGAACTTCTCCAATTCCTGGTCTAAACGGCGTAAATAACGGTCAACCAACTCGTACATCGCATTGGCTTGCTGAACTTTCTCATCCGCATCCTCCAAAGCTTTGTTGTAATCTTTCCGTATTGTTTCATATTCCGATTCTCGCTCATTGGGTTTCATACGCTTGGCATTGCCAAATAAGGTTTTGACCCTATCATCTAATGTATCCGTGGCATCTAATAATACAAATTTTAACATTTCAAAGCTCAACCAAAATTAAATTCGTCTGAAGATACAAACTTTGGACTTGAAGATCAAGTTCTCGAATCTCCGTAAAGCGGTCTCGCAATTCTTGAGGCAAGTGCTCAATCACTATATAAAAATGGTATAAGTAGCACCTTGTCTGCATTGTACCGCGATATTACGATCAAATACTTTAGTTCTATTAAGTCCTGAACCTCAACTATTTTACTTCTCTACACTACTGTAATGTACAACTAAAGTGACAATCACTTCACAAGATTTTTCTTCTTATTGACAGTGTATCGAAACACCAATCATCAGAACTGTCCTAATGTCTGTTCGACAGTAATGAAATTTAAACAATAAAAATAGTAAAAGATTTTCCTAACGTTTCTACAAAGATCTAGGCCGCTGGACCTTTCACAATCGAATAGTGGATGAATGGAATAGCTTGCTAGAAAAGTGATTAATTCCCTCCATAAAGATGTTAAAAAAATCTTTAGATGACCACTTTGGCTCGAAAATGCTTGACCTGAAACAGTTCCGTAGCGACGAATAGTTCTGACTCCACCAAAATCTCAAACAATGTTAGTCCCAAACAAATAGTATGACCTTCCTATTTGTTTCATAGGTTCTTGTGTCTTATTTGTTGCAATAAACAGTAATAATAATAATAATAATAATAATAATAATAATAATGAAAAGAAATACTATTGTTAAGAACGCTATTACAATGCTACTATAGCTATAGGAAAAAAGAAAGCGCTGCTTCTTCGGAAACATACTTAAGTTTCCAGAAAGTACCGAATTAGTATTGTTTCATTACACCGAAAGTGACTGTCCGCTTAGCCATATATGGCAATACTGAGTGAAGAGTTAAAAGTGGTATTTTTTTTCACGGTTCAGGAAACTGAACTTTATTCTAGGCGGACTGCTAAATGAACTGTAGCTAGGCGTAGTTTCAGTACGTAATTACAGGAGAAATTGAATTGACACATACCCCTTCAGTTTATACAGGTTCTATAGTGCAACACAGTACCCATTACCCAGCCTCTATGGGACCGACTAGGCTGAATAAACAAAAGCCTTGTTAATCCGGGAAAAAAGCACAAAATGACTACCATAGGTCGTAAATCAGAATAAAAATCTTACGTGTGTTGTGTATATCTTTTTCAAAAAGTAAAAAGATAATTTTATTGAATCAAATATTCCGTAATTTTCTAACGTATATGTTTCACGTTGAATTTGAGTATTGCGTATTTTAATTCTTTTTAGAATGAGCAACGCAGTGCCATTCACTTAGAAAGTTTCCCAATTTAGGACTGGTTGAAACTACTCCGGATAAGAGGAATTCTGTAATTTTGACAGTCGCTTCTATTATTGGAGGACGAATTTTCGTAGCCTCTAGTTGTCCTTTATTCTCGAGGTGCTTTACCTATATTTACATTTGTGAACAGTTATTTTCCCTCATTTGTTACAGATAAATTATCTAGATGTGTCTCAAAACACGAAATAATCGGACGCAACCCTCTCTTGCAGTTATCCGCTGAGGCTTTATTGTGCTTTGAAAAACGCGCTCGAGTGTGTATTGCAGGTTGCCTGTCTTGCACCATGGCGTGGCGCAGAAAACCCCGCCCTTTGATGTATTATTACTCCCGGTATATGAAACAAAAGAGATTTTTACTGGCTCAGAAAACTATATTTTACGTACTTTCCAAATAATCCTCTAAGTACAACATCTTGGCTGGCTCAACAAATGCTCTGAAATTGACACAAAAGCACCAAACTTTCACAGCCGAATGTAGCTGTCAACACGCCGTACAACAACGCGCTCTAGTGGCGTTGTTTCTATAACAGCCTAAAGTGTTCCGTGGTGGTGGTACTGTTCTCTGTGATCAACTTTCGTAATGGAAACTCTGGATTCTACACGGCGCCTTCATACCAAAAAACAAACTTTAGATGACGCTTACGCGGCTCCTGCTAATTTCTTAGAGATTGATGTCATTAACCCTATTACGCACGGCGTTGGGAAGAAACGGTACACAGACTATGAGCTTCGTATGAGAGTAAGTAGAACAGTTTCCGCCCCCTTTGGCTTTAATCCTGTTAAACCCATTGTTTTTGTTTTTCTTCCTAAATCAGACAAATCTACCCGTATTTAAAGTTAAGGAATCAAGCGTCCGCAGAAGGTACAGCGACTTCGAATGGCTTAGGAATGAACTCGAGCGTGATAGCAAAGTAATAACTAAACCAAATTTCCGGCTATATCTAACAACATCCTCCTATGAACTAGATTGTAGTTCCGCCTTTGCCTGGGAAGGCTCTTAAACGTCAACTGCCTTTTCGTGGAGATGAAGGAATATACGATGAAGACTTTATTGAAGACAGGCGGAAAGGTCTCGAACTTTTCATTAACAAGTAAACCAAACTAGAATTTGGACGCAACAAATACTTAACTTCACCATTTCAGGATTGCTGGCCATCCCTTAGCGCAAAACGAACGCTGTCTGCATATGTTCCTGCAAGAGCCAGTTATCGACAAAAACTACGTTCCGGGCAAGATCCGCACAACGTGAAAAAAATGCTATAAAATCTTTCGCAAGAAACAAAATCAATTGCCTCTTTTTCTGTTAAGTTTTCTCAGGTCAGACTGTAGTGGTCTGACGCCATTCCAATTGTGTTGATTTGTAGTTTGTCTCCCCCCCTATAGTTCCCAGTTGGTTTTCCTGTACACTGAGATTTTAAAATGAACATTGGCTTGTTCGTGTACAAAATTTGTCCCGACACTGTTTTTTTCCCCACCCCTCCTAACCCTGTAGTTGTCTAACGTTGAAGAAAAATATGTCGGAACTGTGTAAAGAGAAGATGGAAGTTTCACAAAAATCACGCTTGGATCTGAAACTTAAAATAAATTGTGTCGTAATATAACGCTATCAATACATTAAGAACGAAAGACATTCTTTTTGATGGTACAATCGTGAAAGTTGTATTGGAAAAATGAATACAAGTTTGTCAGTCCGACATAATGCTGATGACAGCCATAGAGTTTTAAAAAAAGTAAAATAAAAACTCCGAGCAAACAAGCCCCCTCCCCCCCCGAAAAAAAAAGTCAAAGAACACTTTATGAATTGCCCGCCTCCAGGTCAGCTGCGGGTGTCTCTGGCTCTTCATCATTGTAAATATTCTCAGCCATCTGCCAAACTTGCATAATGTTATCTTCAGATACGGAGCATATAACCCAGGGTTCATTCGGATTCCAGGAGAAGTCCGAAATTTTAGCTGTGTGACCTCCATGGATGAACTAAAATAACAAAGTTCATTAAACAAAATATACAAGACAAATACACGAAGACGAAAGATTTCCTAATAGTTACAGAATGAATAAGAAATATAGATTTTGAAAAGTACGTATACAGTATAGAGATCCAAACTGTACTTTACACATAAATAATAAAATGATGAATGTGAAATACTTTATACGAGAAACGGTGCTAAAAACTATATGAAAAATAAGAAAGAACAGAAACGTTATCAAGTTGAATTTGAAACGAGGAAATGTTTATTATTAAACAATTTATAGCTAATAACTCGAGTCTGAAAGAAATTACCAATAATTCGGGGGGACCATCCTCAGCATCTTCAGCCGACTGCTCTTCTCCTATCTTCGACAGATCCCATACGTGCAAACGGCGATCGGTGCCAGAAGATGCCAAAATGGTTTCATTATGTGGCGACCATTGGACCTGGAAAATCTCGTCTTTGTGCGATTCAAAGGAATGCAGTTTCAGCTTGAGATTACGCAAGTCCCACAACGCAACAGTCTACGGAATACCACACACACGATAAGAAACGAATATTTTCGCCATTGTTTACGGGAAGTTACCTTATCAGCACTTCCGGTTGCAAGAATGAACTCTGAATAAGGGTTGAATGACAGGCAGTTCACTTCAGCCGTGTGGGCGTCCACAGTGTGGGAGGGGCGGCTGGTATTGTTGGACCGAGTATCCCAGATCATGAGTTTTTGGTCATCGGCGACGGATCCAAACAACGATTCGTGCAACAAATGCCACGCCACATCCTGTGTAATAGGTAACGTAAAAAATATATGTACACAAGTGATAGTGCAAATGCTAAAAAAAAGAAGAGAACAAAACAAGTATATAATTGAAAATATCAGCAGTTCATTAACACGTAAACAGGAAATGAAATTACAAGCTGTTAAAAAAAGCACTCAAATATAAAACATAATGACACTGCATACGAAGGTAAGTTGTAGGGTAAAATTTTGAAGATGGCTTATAAGAAAGGTACCTCAACGACAGCAGTATGACCGGTGAATATAGTTTTGGCATCAATGACACGGTTATCTCGCGGGGTGGCGTTAATGTCCCATAAGCAAATGGTATGGTCATCGGAGGCCGACAACAAGTGGCCGTTCAAGTTGGGATTCCAAGACAAACCGTAACCTTCTTTCTGGTGGCCTCTTAAGCGTAAATCGGGATGGCACTCTCCACTGGGATCAGGTTTGGAAGGATGCTTGGTGTAATCGAAGACCAGTACATCGCTCGAAGGAGTCTTGGTGGCAATCACGCATGGATTTTGCGGCATATAACGCGCTCGATTTACTTCACCTTCATGATTGATCTTGATCTCAATTTCAATTTTCCCACTCACAGATCCAAAGCCACCAAATTCTTGATAGACAGAAATTAAAAGGTTAGTTTTCGTTTGTGATCGTTTTTTTAGGGGGAATTTCTTACCGCCCTTATCGCTATCGTAGTGGGAGGCGTCAAACTGGGCATCTTCGTTTGGAAGCTGAACGCTGGCGATGAGAAGATGGTTTTGTTCATCGGAGGTATGGGTGCCTAGAATGAGGCGGTGTACAGAGTAGTCCTTGCCTTCAGGTCTGTCTCACAAAAGAGGAAACAAAGACTCGAGTTAGAAACCTTTATTTGACTTTAGGTTTGATTTACCGTGTGACGTCAGGAAGCCATTGGGCAGTTAAGGAAGGCCATTCTAACGCATGTGTCATTACCAAGTCGTACAAAAAAGGTGTATTTTTCTTCCATATCTTGTACTCTTCATTGATTACACGCTCTTCGACGGCGTCGTCAAATTGCTCTGTTAGGATAGAATCAGACGGGCATTAGACACAACTTTGGCTTTATTTGGTTACTTGGAAAATACCTGGTTCTTTATCGGCCATGGTTCGTGACAAACTACTTCACAAACGGTGAGAAAACTACCCACAATTTGTCCTCAATCATAAACAGCGTCAGCCGCCATACGACGCGGGAAAACGAAGATCCAGTGTTGTCAGTTTTCTGTTAATATTAAAACCTTGAAGAACAATAACTGTTTGTCTCTTCAAAAATATTATAAACAATTACTATTATTTTTTCTTCTACGATGGATATTTTACTTTTACAAAATGCAAATTTTATATTTTCGGAAATTTCAAAACGATTCCTGGAGAAGCGACATTTAGGATAATCAAACCAAAGAAGACCCATGAAAGTTCGCTTTACGTTGGGGATATGTTCCATAGCATTCTCAATTTTTACACAATGTTCTTAATGACATGGACATGCTCATCAAATTGGATTAGCATTATATATGGCTTGGTATAAGGAAAACTCAAATTTTATCAATTCCTAAAGTTAATCATATATTGAGGAATCGTGAGCAGAGGTCCACTATTAAGTAGCGAGCAGCCCAAATCGCATTCGCAAACGGACAGAAAAAAATGCACCAAACCCACAGAGTATATACTCTGTGGGCCAAACCGAATGTCAACACACATTTAAACAGGCGCTTTACACTGTGCTGCCACTTGCGCATTAAAATCTTGCTGTGGCGGTAAAATGAACCACGACCGCATGAAAACCTAAACCACGTGCGCGTAGTTCAGCATGTTTCGTGTGTCAGTGCCGCAGTTACATTAACACATATTTCCCTGCAGTTGTTTAGGAAAACGTGCCCAAAATGAAGCGTAAAGCTCCGAAAGAGGATGATGCACCGAAGAAAAAATCAAAAGAGAATCCTATATCATCACTCTCTGAAGCCTTGAAAAGTGAAGCACCGTTCACTGGTATAGACCATCAAACAACCATAGAAATTCGCGATAAAAGTTGACTTTAAACGATAAATTATTTTTTCGTAGATCTACAAAAAGCACTAGATGACATCCAAAACGAAGAACTAGAAAATGGTCCTGATCACATCCAAAAGTTCTTTGTCAGCGGCGGCCAACTTACTGATCTTCTCAAACTTTTGGATCCCGAAAAGGGCCAACTCAAATCCAACGAAATTCAGGCCGTCTTTCGTGTGTTGGAACTTTGCGTACTACGAGTCGCCACAGATATTACTGAATATCGCAAAAATGGCGAAAATCTTGCCACGTTCCTTTTGAAATCTCATCTTCGCACGGTTTATAACGCTTTAGCCCCTTCAGTCTCAGCTGAGTTAGTAAAAACCACCCTCCGGCTCTTGACAGGTAAAATACATAACTTAATACAGAAATAAAAAAATAATTTCATTAACACATTCTCTGGATATCTAAAGATATGATATAAGTATTGTTAACCAGTTACTTAACAGTCTTTAAGATTTACAGTTAATGAGTTTTTATTACACAGTATTTCGCACAAACATTATTTTATGAAAGCTTTAAATTAACTGTCAAACTGTGATACATTACATGCAGTACTGCAAGAGATTTTACTGTGTTCTACCAAGACAATATTGCATTTTCAGCGGAGTTCTAGTCAATATATGTCTTTATTAACTTACTTAGTATTTATTATATTTTTACATATTTTTTTTCAGCTCTCGTCACATTGGGTGCTGCCGCAGCTAAGGAGATTCTCGGGAACCTGGATTTTGACCACGTTTGCATTGGAGGTCTATTAGAACGTCGTTCTGGTTTAAAAGAGCAACCAGATGTCCGAACAACGTATCTGTACTTCCTAATGGCATTTTTAATGGAAGACGACACAACTCTTCTACGAACTCTTATCGACAAGCGCGGCGTTTTGCAAAGCATTTTTTACGGCATGGCCCGTGATACAGTGGACTCTTTGCAGATTCTTTTGCCGACCTTGAAAGATCGCGTAGTATTAAGTCCAAGTTTGAGTAAAACCGCCAAAATGCGCGTTTTTAATTCCACAACCTTGATGTACCTCATGCAGCTGTACAAGTGGGAAGGACCGAGCTGGCATGATATTCCCGCAGACGATTCGGAAAACAAATTTGTAAGCAAGAAAAAAGCGAAACAATCTGTGGAGGGTACCGGGGATGCACAAGACATGATGGAATCCCACGCAACTTTCGAAGAAGATAGCGACACCGTCGCTCAAGCGGTCCATGATTTGTTGCTAACGCTAATAAGCTCGCGTAAGCACGGCCTGGTATTTGTCGACCACAGCTTGGGTCTGAGTGGGCGTAATGGCAATATGTTGGTCTTCCAAGCTTTGGAAAGCTTAGGACGTCCGTGGGAAGCTGAATTACCACGTGAATTAGCCATCGCTGTTCTAAAAGCGGCGCCCGACTTGATGGTAGCGTACTGGCCACACTGGGAAGCAGAATTCAAGCCACGTATCTCGCAGTCTTGGCAACACTTAGTCGCCTTCTTGCGTTCGGTCATAGAATTACAAAACTTGGTGGTTTCTTTCAATCCCAAGGATCCGTACTCGCCACGCATCCTCGTGGACCGCCTTCTCACCTTAATCCTGCCGTCACCAATTCATAATCCCTTTTTCCAGGAAGCTTTGTCATTGTCAGAAGTTGTTATACAATCCCTAGCCATACGACTCGCACTAGCGATTTTTGCCAAAGTCGAAGAGTTCCTGAAACTCTTAGAAGGCGAGAAAGGCGGGCCGTACAATGCGAAAGAAAAGGCTAATGTGAAAAGCTTGCTACTGAAAACCCTTAGAAAAGTACGTAAATTTATTTAGAGAAACATTTCAGTTAATAAGAATATATATTTTTGAAATTATACAGTTCACTAAAGTCATATTTTTAATAATTAGTAAAAAAAATCACTTTTTAGAGTTTACCACCTGTGGCTACATTATTAAACCTATGGAACGAATTTCTTTTGAAAATCAAAGACGGAGAAGACGAAACTGCGGACAAGTGGAATTGTGTAGTCTACCTAATGGATCTTTTGACAAAGTATCAAATCCACCAGATTCATCAAATCCCAGCTAGTGAAATCTTGACCCAAGTAATGGGTCTGCCTACCTTGGATACTCCTGAGTACATGAAACTCCAGGTTTCAGTGTTTCAGCTGGTTTCTGTTGATTCCAGCTCTTACATCACTATGGTAAGCGCATGAAACAAAATAAAAAAGTCACGTTATCCAAGGATATAGTTGAGCAAAAATGGCGTTTGGCTTCAATTTGTTGGTATGTGCTTTTGCAGGATACCGAACTTTTGAATCGTATATTGAAGATTTGCGTGGCGAAAGTGGACGAAACCTTACGGTCCAATGCACGCGACTTATTCAAACGCGTGCTAAGCCAAACAGGGTTAATGGGCGAGTTACCTCACGAAGTAGACATTTGGTTCGTACCGTGGCGCGAAGAAGTTTTAGACGAAACAGTGGCCGGAATGTTATCGCAAGCTTCCGCTGCGTTGATCAGTGAACCTGCCAAGTACAAAGAAGAATGGGCTAATGAGGTTCAGAAGTACGGTGACCAAAGACCTACGCAAATTGGGACACAAATTAACAAGCTAATTGAAGGTAGAGACTCATTTGCTGCGGAACAAAACTTAACGCTTAATTTTCCTTATTGTACTATTTATTATGCATTATTTTTTAGTTTTTAGTTTACATCTTTCTTCACATTAGTGTTATTTCGTTTCAAACCGTGTACACATGTTTATTTGAAGTGTTGGTTTGTTAACCAGTTGAATGTATTTTTTCTTATTTTGTTCTTGTCCCTTTTTCATCTTGTTCTCATCTATTTGTTCTTGTTCATGTTTGACGTACCTTTTTTTAAGATTTCAACCCCTTATTAAATTTGCCTTTTTTTCTGTTTTTCCCCCGTTTAGCTATGTTCGAAGAGGATTTCTTGGATAAAATATCCATAATCTGTCCAGCGGACAGCGACGTTCGCAGTGCGAAGGCATCAGTGTGGGGCTTTAGTCCGCTACTGGTGACTTGGGTGGAAGTATTGAAAGCCAAAGGCAGCAACAAAGCGGGGAAAACGTCACCGAGCGTGAAAATGTACTTCTCTGAAGTTGTTCTCCATTTGGTGCATTGTCAGTCCCAGCCCCAAGTCCTCATTCGCTATCTGGTGAAAAATGCGCGCTCGTCTCTCACCCCTAACGTGCAAAACTACCTCCAAGGCTGGCTCGAAGCTTCTGTCCAAGATACGCGAAAACTGTGGATGAAAAACGCCAGCACCTTCTTTCCGCCTGTTTGCCAATACCTTTTCGAAATCTTTTTGTTTAAGAAAGAACTTGAAGACGCGGAAGAAGAATGGGTTGGTCTACTGCAGCGTGAATTAGCACAAAGCCCCCGTTCCGCCGTTAAAGCGCTCATTGTCATCCGACAAATTTGGCAGTACTTGCGGTTAAGCGACAACGCCAACACTTTCATCACTTTAGCCCAAGTTACTTTTGAGCAGGTATTTATCGTCTTTTTTTATTTTTTGGGGGTGTTTTCTCAATGTTTTTTTAAAATATTTTAAATATTAATTATTGATGTTTTTTTTTAAATATTGATTACTAAAGTAGGCTTTCACCTATTGTTGGTTGAATATTTCGCTCAGTTAATTAATTATTATGTTAACTCGCAGCTAGTGAATTAGAGCGCTCCCGTTCTTCTATGCAGTTTCTGTTGCGTTTTGTTTCTGTTTGATGATGTTTGATTTATTGATTTTAAACTTCCGTCTCCATGCCCATCTTTGAGTCGTCATGCGTGGGTTCGGCTACGCTTTACTTTACGAAATACAAGGAATCTATTAAGGGATAGTATTTTGTTTCTTGTTTTCGTAGACGTCTTCCGGTCCCGTGTTGGAGCATGTGGTGCCGGCGATCTTAAGCCACCCACACGCTCTTCAGTCTTACGAAGACCCCGCAATCCAACAACTCCTTTTGCCGGTTATGCAAATAAGTTATGGGAACCCCCATTTGGTGACGTACGTGCAGCCTTACCGTTCACTGCTTTTTTCGTCGACGTGCGAGCGTCTTCAAAAGGGTGACTTGAACCTCACAGCTGATGTGACAACGCAATTCGATTTGTTTGACTGGACCACTGCGGACTTGACGCAGTTGATTCAACTTTTGTCCAGTCGTCCTTCTATTGATGAGCTGAATCCGAATTGTCTGGGCTTGCTGGCTTTGCTACTTCGTCGATTAGCTCGCTTGCGGTTAGAGTGCACCGAGCCGGTTTCTCACGTCGATTTAGTCCGTCAAGTGGAAAAGTTCTATACCGAGATCCAACCCTTCGCTAAGGGCCAAATCCACTTAGGAGTTTTAGAAGACGCTTTAGCCTTTTTGTACACTGTCGTCCCGTCTTTGGTGGCTACGGCCTCCAAAAGTAAGGAACTTTGCTCCCTCTCTTAGCTACTTATGCCTGGCAGCTCAGAAGAATACTTTTAATTGTAATTGTTAGCAGGTTTCGGATCCGCTGTCTGTAAATCCGGAAGCCGGGCCAATTTGGCCAAGTTACTCCTGCAGTACAATCCCAACTTTCGACCTACGCTGGAAAAGCACTTGAGCAAGCATCCAATCTGTTTAGAGGATTGGAGGTTACCCTTGGCTTTGGATTTACTAGAGGCAAAGGTAAATTGACTTCCTGAGTATATTTGTGACTTTTGTTCTAAGAAAAGGTTTTAAGCCGATTACTTTTCGTTGATATGGATCATTCATAAAAAATTATTTTTTTCCCCTTTTTAAATTTGTTTGATTTTTCCGGGTTGTCAGGATTGTGCGAGTGAATTGAGAACAAACTTCCTATCCAACGATGCCTTTTTTCGAGCCCTAGCCCTGGTAACGGCTTGGCCTGACAAGCGATTAGTACAACTCTATACCGAATGGCTTGGTCGCCAGTCGGCCAGTGTCTGGCAGTCGTTATGTGGAAATATCGCTGAGTTTATTGGTCGCAAAACGGAGGCTTTTTTGCGTCCCGCGACATTCGGGTCCATTCTCCGCGTCGTATTAGCTTCTTCCGGTGATGGAAAGCGGATCCCGGTAGCGGAGCTGGAAATATTGCAAACCACGCTTTCCTCGCTGATTAACATAACCCTTGAGTATGCCACTCAGCTAGTCCAACAAAAGACGACAATATCTGACCCGGAAGGAATAATAGCTCGTCTTGATGAACTGACCCAAGAACTGGAAGCGATTACGGCTGATGGAGACACCAAACCACGCGGAAATCGGATCGTGGCTTTGGAAGATTCTCTCACGGCCAATCTCAGCTTTGACGCCTGGGTCAAAGCTGCGTTGAAAAAAGGCTTGAAATTGAAGCTGGAAAAGTCGGAGACGGCAGCACGGATCTTGGCTGCTCTCTTGGCGTCTTGGCGTTTCTTGCGCTTTGTCTACACAGGTAGATCGCTAACGCTTCCCCAACGTGATCCTTGTTTCGCTTTGGGATTTGTAGCCGTTCTCTTAACACCTTATTTCTCTTTCTCTTCTTTTATATAGAAGTTAATTATTTTCTTCTTTCATTTATTTCTTTTTTTTACTTTTCCTGCAAAGAAAAGGCCGGTAGGCTGTCGCCTATTGCTCCTTGTTAAACCTATGATCTATATTGTTCTTTCGTATCCTATCAAGCGTTTCATTATTTACTGTTATTGTTACTGTGTTTAAGGATATTTTTGTTTCCTCCTTTTATTTTTATTATTTAAATGTTGTTATTTTTATTTTCACTTCCCATGCGCAAGAGACGTAATGTTTCCGTAATGTTTTGATAGGGGACAAAGGAAAGGAAGTGTTAGGGGCAGCCGCAGAACACCTGCATTCGCTTATATCCTCACATTCGGATTTTCTCTCTGTTTTCTTGGACGACGAACGCAAATACGTCACGCAAAAGACTGAGTTAGTAGCACTGCTTCTCGACCTGGTCCAAACGCAGCCCTCTTTGGCGCAAAGTAGTCACGTAGGCGTCATATTGGCCGCGTACCAGCCTAACTTAGCGCCAAGGAATCAAAATCTATTGCGAATGATTCATTTTTACGAGCAACAAGGCGTCGCCCTGCATCTTTATAAACCCTATGCTTTCGGGCCGTCAGCTATTGCCCGCTATAATGTCAAACAAGGTTGGGCCACGCGATTAACCCAGCAAACCCAAGCCGTTGATGTACTAACTTTATTGGAGCCCGACCTCATGTACCGCAGTGCCTACAGTTTCCCTGTCAACGTGGACTTAAAGGTAATTTTTGGAGTTTCATTTTAATATCCCTTCTTGCTTCACTCTATTTTTTCTGTTTATGTGCTTACCTTTGTTTGTATGGTGCCTGTTTTCTTTCTTTCGCTTCATTTGATTATTTTTTAGTTTTGTTTTGGTTGCATTAAATTATCTTGGCATATTATTGCTAAGTTTAACTGTTTTTTTACATTTATTATTTTATTCAGTTATTCTGTGAATTTATTTAGTGAAGGGTTGCGTTGTTAGCGACTACTGTTTTTACTTATTTTTATTTCAGTTTTGTTCGTTGTAGAAGTTGAATGGAAGTTTGGGGATTTATGTCCAGTGTACTGGAATGCTTTTTATAACGACTTTTCAATTGAATGTGCTGTGATTTCTTAGCCGAGCCTGGTTACGGGTGTAGCAGAGGAATGCTACGATCCTCGATTCCTTTTGCCGTTGTTGAGTGGGTTGATGGCTCCGGAAGTTATCGTACCCGCCTATCGCTTGATTGGGCAGGGCGTACCGGCATTCTTACTGGCCGCTTTGGCCAGCTCGTATGTGCAAGTACGTTTGGCGGCGTGGCACGCCTTGAGCCGTCTGTATGAACAGTTACAACTAGCCAAGTACGTAAAACGTCGTAGATAGTATAGTAAAACAGAATGGGGAAAATGTTAAATGCTTCCCTTTATAAGCTTCCCTCCTGATTCCCCCATGTTCGCAGTTCACCCCGCAGAATTAGTTATGAAGGTGCGGTAGGTGGATCACTTGCGGGGTTTCCCAAGAAATGAAATGCGAGGGCGACAGTGCTGCGATTTTTTACTGTTCCTTTTTATAAAAAGTAGATTTGAGTCGGAGCGTGGGTGTTAGCGCATTCAACCTGCGGTGTTGTAAGCATTTCACCAGGCTTTGTTTTAATTAATTGCGAACTGAGTGGTGTACACTGACGGTGCTTCTCACTCTCTTTGTTTTATCTTTTTTTCTTTTCTATTGCTTTCGCGTTCTTCTGGGTGCAGAACATGGCCTGAGCGGGGTTTATGGATCAATTTAATTGACATTGTAAGGAGAGGAGCAGTGACGGAAGCAAAACAAAGATCCGAGGCGGTACTGCTCAAGGAAGCCGAACATTTCCCACCTGGACCTTCTACATTGAGGCTCCCTAATGTAATTGCCCTGTTTTTAGCTAAGGCAGCTGGCATCTTGACCCGTCCATTAGACCCCATGTATAAACCCATCAATAATTTTTTGCTGGTCAAGCCGACGTTAGATTTAAGGGAAGTCCCCGAGTTTTTCGTCCTCTGGCATAGCACGGAACTTCAGGGAAAGTAAGTCTTAAAACTATGTTCATAAAAAAGTTTAAAGAGTACCTTTTTCGGAAAGTTTTTAAAAAAAAGCTGTTCAGGTCTCATTAAACTGAGGAATATAGGAGTGTCACTCTAAATTGTTCTTTTTGCTTTTGTGTTAGTTTGCACCGGCAGTTTGTGCTTGAATTATTACGGGATGGAATGCGTGATAAAATCGACTTCGTAATTGGAGCCAAAAGAAGTGTTTATCGCCTGCTTCTAGCCTTCCAACCTTCGGTCTTGGCGGAGAACGGTGTTCCGGTAAGATTTTTTTCCCTGGGTCGGTTAATTAGAAGTGATGCATGTGTGGTTTAAAGCTTTGCCGTTTTCCAAGCGTTCGTTATGGCCAAAAGGTGGGTTACACTTAAGCTAGTTACGTGGAAATAGTTTATGGCATAAGGCGAAATTTACGAAGAGTCGGAGCTTTTCTCTCCTTTGTGTCTCTCTAACATCGAAGAAAGAGTTTTGGTAGTGAGAAGCTGGGATTTCCAAATGTAGCACGAGGGAAGTCTTGATTTTCGCCACTTGAGGGGCTTTTCTGTCTTTTGCCTACCTAATTAAAAGCTTGTAAACTTTAAATTAGCTGATACCCTTTTGCTAGTACTTTTTAAACTGCGCTACATCGGGGTTTTGAATTTATCAGTCCGCGGACGTTTCAGCTCGACACATAAGTACGCGTAGATTATAACGAATTGGTGTGTATGACTGGGTTTACTTAGAAATTTGTTTTTAAAAATATAAAGTTTCATTAAAAGGCTGTCGAAAAACAAGAATCGAGCGTATCATTTCACTTTTGGCTGCCTGTTTACTTTCGGGTTTCCATGTAAACTCCTTCGTTGATTTCAGCAAATTGTTACACGGAATTTAACG
Organism: Triops cancriformis; assembly: GCA_020615345.1. Taxonomy (NCBI): domain Eukaryota; kingdom Metazoa; phylum Arthropoda; class Branchiopoda; order Notostraca; family Triopsidae; genus Triops; species Triops cancriformis. The sequence continues at coordinate 23,771 of JAHZNP010000295.1, forward strand.
ATTCGGTAACATGAGAACTACTTACCTTTTTAGCTCACTGATTCCGAAAAACGAGCTCCGTGAAGCGCATGCACTTCCTATAGCGCTGAGAGATAAACGATTTTTGAACGAATATTAGTTTTGGTAACAATTTTTTTTTACCATAGTCAGTAGGTACAGTGATGAAATGTGTTACAGATGTATTGATAACAGCGTGTTTTTTGTTTTTGTTTTTTTGTGAAGACTCTTTCTCACTGGTTTTACTTATGTTCAATATGCCGCACACAGCGTGAATTAACAAAAATCGGAACGTGGTAACATAGATGACCAATTAAGTCTCCTGAAGCTTATTAATGTTAATAGGTAGTGAACGAAAGACCAATAAAATCAAAGTTATCCATAATTGGTGCGAAAGTCAAAATTAAAATTGTAAGAGCTTCTTTAATAGGTTAAAGTTTATTGAATTTCGTCAGCATCAGGAGACTTCGTTGTGCTTCTATGGGTTCTACGGTATAGTTCATTGGGACATGGCTGTCCATACAGTAGACACTCGGTTTTGCAATCTAATAGGAAAACCGGCGTATCGTGTAGGATGTGGCTCGCAATCCAAGGAAACTGATTGCGCAATTCCATTCTGTGTTAATATGAGCAATTCGTTATGTTCGGGTATCATAGACAACTCCACCTCGCAACTGAATGTGGTAAACCGGCAAACAGGACTCCATAGAAACGGAATGATGGTTTATTTGCTTTACTAGTAAATGTGTTGGTTTTGCCTCGCTGGGTTTGTTATTATTATTATTTCTTCTTCTTCTTTTTATTGTTATTATTATTGTGTTTATTTCCCCTTACATACTTATGTGGTTTTTAATGGACCCAAATCTCAACAAGAAACTAAAGTTGTTTATTCAAGCATTTTCTGAACAGTACGTGAAATTTCCATAAGTACTATTTTTTCGAATTCGTCGCCTAGAAGTGTGACCGCGGAGAATCTGTAGGGTATAATAAAAAAATTCTAATCGTACTCAGTGCCCATATCATCACTGGCACAGTCTTGGTCTTGCAGTTCTACGTCCTGCTAATCCCGATTTCGAAGTCTTTATATTTGAAGATTTATTATTATTATTATTAATTTATTTTGAGTACTATTTTTATTCAATTTCCATACATTATTTTTCACATTTATTTTGTTCTATTTTATGTATGGCATTTTTCGTGCGTTTATTTATTTCTCGTAAAGTACGGGTACATAAAACATCAGCAAAAATTACTTTTGGCTATGGCAGCCATATTAATAATCATGAAAAAGCTGTCCGAGCAAGGAAATTGCTTTTGTGGGGGGAAGTCATGTCATAATACGTGTGTGTGTGTGCTGTGATTTACTGTGTTATGTTTTTGCAATGTGCAGAAGCTGATCCTGGAATTGGTCCAGAAGGTGGTACAGATTCCTTCGGTTGCTTACAGCATAGTCTTGAACGGAGGCTTATTGGCATGGTTGCGTAGTCTTGCGCCCATGCACAGTCAATCCGTTTTGCAAGTGGCGGTGGCATTGTGGGATACGCTGAGGCAAGACATGGAGAAAAAACGACGTCAGCAAGTAGACCACAGTTCTGGAGAAACTGAAGAGGACTTAAAAGGACTAGAAGAGGAGAACGCTGACTCCGATGCAGAGGAAGACGCAGCCGTTCGACACAAAACAGCTGCAAAGAAGAAATCCGTACAGAAGCCGCCCAGCGGTGCCGGCAAATATCGTTTTTTACCTGCGGAACAAAGTCTGGTGTACCCTTCAATTCTCGTTGAACTCTTGTACTTGATCCAACACTTGTTTGCCAACTTGGCAGGTCCAGCGGACCTCACGTGGGTCAATTGTGCTTCGCTCGTCCGCATTTGGGCCCAAGCAGGCTTGCATTGGAAAGAAGTTTGTCATATCTTGACGCCGTTGCGACATGCAATGATCGTCCCGCCGGCTCTTCCGATTTCGGACACCTGGCTTGAACAACTCATCAATAGCGTTAAAAAGAATTGGCCGGGTTGCTACCTCGATGTTGACGAACATATCCTTTCGACTAATCCAACGCGGTACACACAACTTCCTTCTTCCACTTTGACATCAACTTCAGCTGAGGCATTCAATCAAGTTTCTATTCCGGAAAGCATGAAGGCTGAAGCCCAAGCCTGGACGACGAAATGGCATGCAATCGTAGCACTAACGGACGCTAAGACGGTGTGGGAAGACGAACAGCGTTTTCATTTACATCTCTTGATTGCATGCAATAAGCACCGAGTTACCAAATCGTGAAGTGAAAGCTCTTTGTATTGTACGAGAGAGAAATATATTTCAAGTCCATTTTGTGTAGCGTGATCAAGTTTTCTTTTGCATCCACTTTTTTCTTTTTTTCTTTAGCTTCGTCTTTCGAGAAGTTCGGGTTTTTCGCAACTTTTCAACTTCAATACGAACGAAGAAAACTTGTAGCCATGGTTTGACCTAGAAGTAAATTGACACCGAGCTCTGTCTTAGTTAACCTTCTGTTGAAAGTCAAACAGAACGAAACGGAAGGCTTGAACAAACCCTCGTTTTTACCTGTCTCGGGAAATAATAGCTTTGTATCGACTTTTCAGGGTAGAAATGGCTGTGCAGTTTACGACATCATTCGTTTCTGGTTGCTTTGCTCTTTATCGTAAACAAGAGGAAATTATAGTGTTGAGGCGTGGTTTACGTGAATTTGAGGACTAACGCGACTCTAGAAAGATCGTTCGGGTAGCAATTTATGCAAAAATATTGACTTGACAAAAATGAAAGACAAAACACTTGCAAAAGTTTCCTCAGGCAACTGACATTTAACGATGCGTTCAACTTCCATGTTTTTTCTCCCATATATTGGTCGAAAAACACAGCTAACATGATGACAGGCTGACTTTCAATGAAAACTTTTTTTTTTCACTATTCAAGAGGGGAAGGAACACGTCTTGTATATTTCTTCCTATCGAGTGGCTCCACGTGATGACCTTGGGTAACAGACGGATTGTTCGTAGAATTTTGTTAATATTCAATGAAGTGCCAGCTTTGTCTTTTATTAAAAAAAAGTTACGGAGTACTTGATAAAGACGAATATGAAAGTGGCACATTCAGACAATTAAAATCGCTTGTAGAAATATATAACCATAAAACTTAGTGGCTAAGCATTATAACGAATGTAATGAATTTGAGCTATCTTGGAAAATTCCCTGTTCCAGTCTGGCCCATTTTCGTATTAAACCCAGCCTGTCTTAACTTAAGAACAGCTACTCTAATCCATTTCAATAAATTTTAGCCTAACTAATACAGGCATATCAGGGACGTTTCCAGGATTTTGGTTAGGAGGGGGTAATGAAAGTTTCGGGGAGAAGAGAGCTATTATGCAGTTTTGGTAGATATTTTGGCATTCTCCCATGTTCTCCATTTTGAAACAAAATTTCGGGGGGCGGGGGGGGGGGTTAAACCCCCGAATCCCTCTGGGTATGGCGTCGAGGCGTCATGTATATAAAGTTGTAGACCATTGGTTAATACAAAGGTTACCACAAACTTTGATTAAGTTAAGTTTAGTCGGGTAATTCTAGTCAGAGAAAGCCAGGTTTCTCAAGAATAGAGGCAGTTTGGTATAAAATAAACCGGTAAGGGGACAATGGAAGGAAGTACCCAAATAAAAACATTACGGTATCTATCTTTGAAACAGTGGTTCTTTACCGGTGGTACGAGTAGCCCTAGGGAGTACGGCAATATTTTCAGGAGCTAGGAGAGCATGGGGTAAAATGCGTGTGCACCATATTCCATACAATATGCCATATTCATTTTACGTACCACTGAGAAAAAGTCGATGAGCTTTACTCAACAGAAAGAAGGATACAAAAGCAAACGGTCAAGAACCACTAGCGTCGAAGCATTTTACCATTGCCATATTTCCTTTCCCACGTACTACGTGCTGTTCTACCCGCATGGTTAACGTAGAAGTCGTCTGAGTTCCATTTTGAAGCAAAATTTGCTCGTCAAGAATAAAAAGTTATGTATCATGTTCTCCAGTTCGAACTTCTAAAAAAATCTTGGAAACAGCCGACGCACATACATAATCGGTTGAACTTCAGCGTTTCTGCTTTGCAGTAATAACTGATGAATTGATTTACCAGTGTATACAGATAGTAAATAAATGCAGTTCGCAAATGCTCTCACTGTATCGAGTATTTCTGAATAGTTCTTTCAACATAACACAGGGACCGCTTACTAATGCCGTAAAGTTTGCAAGTAACTTACATGTGATACACGACGAGAAGTCTCCATAATCTTATTTATTAATATTTTACAACATGTCGAGCTAATGTTTGTTACTTTTTGACCACTGACAATTATTCAAGTGACTCAACCAGGGAGCCACACTAGCCTGGAAAAATCCAAGCGGGCATTTCCTAACTACAGTTTCACGTTGTTGGTGAACAGCCAAAACAATCTTCACAAAACTTGACGACAACAAGTGAGGAAGAAAGTACAACCGCATTAGCTCCTTCTTTCTTTGTTCCGCTGAGTTTACGCAAGTCCTTGCTAATTACTAAGTAAGTCTGTCGTTTACGGAACAAAGCGTGATGGGGACAGAAATGGAATATTGCTGAAATTTTAAGGCTGTCGTACTTGTGATTGCCACTTCCACGACTGCGAGAACATGTTTAACAGCCTTTGTGTACATCTCAGGCGTAACCAGACTCAATTTCCACAAAACTTTATTTGAATGTGAGATTTTCCAGGAGCGCAAACCTTACAGAAACTGGGACTTCTTCGAGTCTTTTTCCATGTTGAAAAGATCAAATTCAAGATTGCACACTGTTTGTCTTTCACGCGCGAATGCACTCTGCTCTAACTTATGTCGCAATTTTTTGGGTGTTTTAAAAAATAATACGTGTATTTCGACGAGGAAAAACGCGTTGGAGTGAAAAAGGATTAGTTCCTTTTTCTACATGTGTGGTAAGGTTAGAGAATTGAGAATATTCCGAGAACCTTAACGTAAGGCGAGAAGAATAGCATTACTAGAGCGATTGCGCCGCTAGACTTCAATGGGAAAGAAATAATGCTCACGGAAGTTCGGTTGGTAGACTTCGGACACCCCGAAAGCTGCAAGAGCAGAACGGACGTCTCTCACAGGCAGACGCGTCGTTTTGTCTCTCGTCATTCACTGCCGGCAATTTCGGGTACGTTTCACATCATAAGTGGCATTCTGTTGTTTTAACCTTCACAATGGAAGTGTCAATAAATGCAAGTGTTACTGACGACCCTGAAGAGTACGAGTACGACTTGGACGAAGCTTTGCAGCAATACGATTGGAGTGAACTAGTGCCCGTAGCCATCGTGTACGGTCTTGTACTAATTATCGGACTGGTGGGGAATGTATTGGTCATTATCACAATAGTTCAACACCGGAGAATGAAGACGATTACGAATATCTTTTTAGTGAGTTTAGCTTCGGCTGACTTACTCCTCGTTCTAATCTGCATACCTGTGAATGTAAGTATCTAAATGACCTTAATTTCCACGGCGAAAATAGCTTCGCTTTGAACTCCATGTGATGCACTTTCTGACACATTCAAGAGGTCTTTCCGCATCCGGAACGTTTCCGACCTAAGAGACCAGATTGGGACAAATTGGATTCGAAGCGGGAACTTTTAGACGAAATGAAAACTTAGCGGCTTCAAGCAAAGAAAAAAATTATTTCAACGTTCATGCCTGTCTGGAATTGATACGTGTAATCTCAGGCTGCTCTGACGTATAGACGAAGCGGGGATGAAAGGGTTTCGGCCTGAAACGAGTTGGTGGAAAATATTAGAACGAATGTTGGCTTTCAGGATTTTCTATGCAATCCTTCCAGCATAATGAGTCGCTTCCGTTGTTGACTTTTGTTCTCGAATTCGTGTCAAATGCAGTGTAGTTTTTACATAACTACAAAAAGCAAAACGAGTGAGAAGAAAATTTGGCTTCTGCCTAGGGTAGAGCGAAATACTAAGAAAAGTTACCAGTTATTTGTACGATCAGCGCTGACAATGAGAAGCTAATGTAGCGAAGCAGGACACGATACTGTAGTAACAAAAGAAAACTTTTCTTAAGAATACTTACAAAGTACTTTCCTTTAACTAGCGCGGGAAAAAAAATCTAGTACCTTTATATCTCCTTGAAAAAAAAATCCTTGTGCTAAACAATGTCCCAAGGTGTTGGAATGAAAAGGAGACTGTACTGTCCAGGCAAGGCAGTCAAAATTCAATGAGTAGTACTGCATCTTTGTGCCTTCTGTTTGGTGCAAGAAACAAGATTACTTCCATTGTTGCCATTTGCTTACAATTTATTCGTTGTTTGTATTTTATACAGGTGGCTAAACTGTTTTCCTACACATGGACGTTTGGGCCGTATGTTTGTAAAGGAGTACATTATATGCAGAACTTGTCAGCAATTTGCTCCGTACTTACCTTGACAAGCATGTCTGTGGAAAGGTAACATGTCTTTTCCCTTATCGGTCCCCTAGGTCACTAACTTGATTTACACGAGCCCGGAAACTTAGCATGATGTGAACCTTGCCAAGGAAATGAGGAGGCCTTTTGTAGTTTTGTCAATTCGGAGAGAAGTCTGCAAGCACTCGTTTAGAGATATTGCGTTCTCGTACTTAATTTTACATTACGAGAAAAGGGTGCTCTTACAATAACTAGCTTTTGCGCCAAGGCTTTCAGTCTTTTACTTTAGGTTGGGAATTCAATGCACATGTCTGTAAAGGCTTTGCATGTGCAGTGCCATTGCGGTTAGCATAAAGCCCTGTAATGTGAAATTGCGAAACTGCAAAACCTTTCTCCTTCTGTGAGAATTTTGCAATCGCCTTAATACCCACTCTTAACCTAGCGATCAAGCTATTAGATAACGTGTTTTGACTCTAGCGTTTTTACTTTCCTCTTCCGCTGCTGTCAAAATTTTTCATTCTGATGTACTATGGAATTGGGTAACGTATGATAGTTAACAAACGCATGATAGTTAAAAATGAATCTTTCTTGCACACTAAGGACATCTAAGTTGTAAAATCTAGAGAGGTTAAAGTGGTAGTCTAATGTCAATCTAACTGGACTTTTTTATTTATTTAACTTCTCGCCTTTTCTTTTGTTAATGAAAATTAAGTTTTGGCTCAGGATTCCAAACTTGGATGGGTTACGGTTTACCCTCACTAGCTTATGAAGCCTACATTATCTTATGTGTACCCTACATTCCCTACTGCATGTTTACACTGTACAACTTGTAATTACAGTTTGACTTCTGACCAATCGCACTCGCTTTGTATGTCTAAAAGTCTTATTCCCAATCACTAAAAGGCAAAGTACAGTAATGAGTTGACTAAGAATTGTGTACTGCAAGCTCGCCTTTGCCTGTGATCATTTTGCCCTACCTGAATAACTTTACATAGTGCAGAACATTTCTTTACACCGAAATGTGACAACTCCACCAGAGGTATGTCGCCCAGACACCCCCGTAGCCTACCCAGAAAGGGTTAGGCTTTCTTTACCCCCTCCCCTCGCGAAATGTTTATTGCATACTGAGGAACATAGGAGAATGCCCACATATTTTTGAAAAAAAATCATATTAACCCTCCCCCCCCCCCTCAGTCGAAATCCTGGGCACGGCCCTGCGCCCAGAGTAACATGAACTCTATAATAGATAACCGTCTAGTGTGGACACGCCATAAGATTGACGCTCATCTTTATAGCCAATAAGAAAGCAATCACTAGGCAGGGGCTAAATGAATTTCTCGTTGGCCTTGTTGGTAGATAGAAAAAATCTAGACCTTAGCTAGCGACTTAATTGCAACCTAAATCAAAGAAAGCATTAATTTTCTCTCTCCAACAATAACTCATTGCTATGGTGTAGTGAAACAGTTCTCCTATTGTCCCAGTATTCTTACCGTTGAACAATGTGGAGTCTAATATGTTTCCTGGTTGGCCTGAGAGAAGCCTGAAATGTACACTAGATCCGGGTTTGAAGAAAAACGTCTGAGGAGTTGCCCAGGACAATTTCTTGGGCTTGCGTATCTCTTCTTGCTCAGCAGTCATAACAGAATAAAACACAGACGACTTATTTTTTAGGGGGTGGATAGGAAGATATTTCGAACAGACATCTGTAACTAGGGCTAAACTCTAGATTGTGTCTTCGTACATTTTCATGTATTTCTTTTTTGTGCCCGTAGATATTACGCCATTGTGCATCCCATCAAAGCCCAATATCTGTGTACCATAAGCCAAGCAAAGAAAGTCATCATCTTCACGTGGATTGCTGCTTTTGTACTAGCCATGCCTACGCTGATCGTCCAGGTAATGAAAAAACCTTCATTACCGCTAGTTAGTTTATTCTCTGTGTCCTCGTGATTACCTCGACCATTCACTAGCTTTGAAAACACTATCGTATCCGATTTTCTCTTGAGAAGATAAGTGGAACTGAACCTCGTCAACTCGCACGAATTCCCGGGGAATTTGCGAAGCTGGTTGCTTCCTTTTCTTCCCACTCATTTTGTCAAAGGCTATTTTTTAAGGGAGGAAAAAAAAGAAATTTTCTCGAATTCTTGTACAGAAAACGGATTCTTCAATAGACGCTAATGAAAAGCAGCCAAGAAAAGTCTTAATTTCCGCATAGCCACAAAAGGGGAAACCTGACTATTTACTTCCATCCGATAATGAAATAGGTTGTATTTCCTGTGCTAAATGCGATGCTTCTGATCGTTAGAATGCAGTTTTGGTAACAGAAAGTTCGTTCGTCTTGCGCTTCAAGTGCACTCGGAAGGTTTATCTTCAAGTAACTTGCTTTTAAGTTTCATGAGGATCTTTGGCGATAGACAAGGTTCTCGGCTTGCATTCGAGACTCAATTAAGACGGAATGAGAGGAATGACAAGGAAAAGGCCGAACTTGAGAAGTAGAATGGTGGTAACTTGGTGTGAATTTTTCAAAGCTCTCTGGGTAGAAATGAGATGGAATCTTTGTAACGTTTCACAAATATGTAGCCCATGAAGGCAATATACTAACTTGAAATGGGATTGCCTGTTTTTTTTACATAAAAAAGTCACAAAGATTGGCATTACATATATTGAAAGTACAACTCAAAATTTTTTCTTGTGAAAAGTTTGGGAAGTAAGCTGTATGAATGATTGTCTTTGGACTATGGTTGCTATTCGACAGACTCAACTCGAAGTCGGTAATAGACGGAAAGCTTATTGGTGTGTCCGGGATTATAAGGAACCCGAATTATGGAAACCACACGAGATCTATATGCTTTTAATCGTGCTCGTCATTCCTTCAAGCATTATGGCGGGAGCGTATGCAGCCATTGGATTTGAAATATGGACTGTGTTAAAGCAAAGATCTGCCATGACTCACCGGTAAATTAAGATAAATGTTTCAATAACAGACAGATTTTTAAAAAGAAAAAAAATTCAAGGAACAACAGAGCGTGAATTCTGTAATACTCTCTCTTCCGAGCGAGCTATTTTTTATTAGATTACCCTTCACAATTCTTGAGCTTGTCACAGGGTCGTCGAGACCTTCAATCTGACCTGTAAAGGATGTATCACAGCTATTCTTTCTCGTTTCCCTTCCTGATAGTGGACACGGACAGATCGAGTTCCCGGTCGATCCGAAGTTCACCGTAGTCCATCGCTCTCAATTAGAAAAAGACACAGTTCGTCAGGTAATAAGACCAATTACTAGTTTGGCTGTCAACCATTTTTGTCTTGTCTATTCCCCAACACCAGTTAAACAAAGACTGGACATTTTGTTTCCATTGTCGCCTAACCGCGTTTTTTTTACTAGGTGATATACATGCTCGTGGCTGTCGTTGTGTTATTCATCGTTTGCTGGACACCGTTATTGATGGACCACGTGTTAACAGCGTTCGAATTGCTGCCAGTTCCCCGTGTGGGCTTTTTGAAACATATGCGTACCGCCTTTCATCTTATGGCGTACATTAACTCCTGTTTGGATCCACTTGTCTATGCTTTCATTTCCAAGCACTTCCGCAAGTAAATCTTCTTCTTTTTCTTTTGTTTAGCCTGAAAAAATCGAATCCTATTTTCCTAAGTGGCCGTTGCCTGGCATCACGCCATTTGCGTGTTTTTCTCCTGAATAGGTCATTTTATCTTGCCATTTGTTCGTCGCGTGTATTGGAGAAGCACGGAAAACGCGGTCATCGACGCCAGCAACATTTCATAGGACCTACGCCTTTACATGCTTCGTTTTCTCGCACCAACACGCGCACTACTTCCTTGCGCCAAGCGTAAGCTAAATCTTTTGTGTTTTATTACACTGTACCTGATTCCACTTGATGTCTGATAAAAAAATGACTTCTCCCAGGTTACCGGACTGACAGAAGAAATCAGACTGTCTCTTACTCGAAGGACAGTCTGGTGAAAATGATTTCCAGCTCGTGGTGTATCCTCGTCCTACTGCTGTGAAAAAGGCCAGTGTAATCGGCGTCAGCTGTGTGTGATGAGTCTGGGATATTTTTCTTTTGAAAAGTTATGAGGCACATTGTTTCGGTAAAGAGGCTTTCCGAAACAGAAACGAAAGTTCTTGGAATGCTCGCAATGACTCCTGTCCCTGACCTAATCCTCCATCAGAGGGAAGCGTAGACCTTTGTTAGGTAGTGTCGCTTGCAAGCGAATAAGCACATCCGTGACCTACTGACTCCTGGCATGACCATATGCTCACCTGGAAGTATTTATTGCCCCCCGCGTGCTTCCAAAATCGCACATCTGCAGTGTAGGATCACTTCAAATGCAGTAAAGAATATGGTTCTCAATTTCTGATGTTACATTTCTATATTTCATCATGGAAAGCTGTTTTGAAATAAAAGTTCCGTTTTTGGGTTTTTAGAAGTGCCTTTTATTGCTAACACCGAGTTTGGTAACCCAAAGTTTCGTTGGGTGTATTACAGTTCCGGGGCGGATGTTACAGATAAACCATCCAAATCAAGGTACACATATGTGGTGGAGGGTGAAGGAGTCGTCACGAAGTGAATATGTCAAGCCCAATCGCAGGAAATTGTGGAGGCGGGATTCCCTCTTGCCCTTTTAAGGACAAATTTCACACCAAGGTAAGGCCGAAATCTCTGACTCACGTATCGGACCGGTTTGGTAAAGAAGAAATTTACCATATTTTCTAGAATAGTAGGAGGACTGTTTACATGGCCACTTTTAACATCAGCCTTGAGAAAAATGCTAAATATGGCATTACAAAACTACGAAACTATGTAACGCATATCTATATAGCAAAACAATTCGTCTTAAGCATCCAAATCAATGGACTACTTAATTTCGTCTAGCGCTGGAAGTAGCACACTTTCGTACGTGTTTCGGATACCATGTGTGAAATTCCTTTCGGTTAATGTTGACAACTTGTCCTGCGAATGTCAGACGCTGCTCACCTTGGCGCGTCAAATCGCGTTATCGTTGCCAAGTCTCGCTGAGAGTTGTAACCGGCTATAGTATGCGTATCAGGTCTCATTAGTCGTGTAAGTTTCAATCGTGTTTCTACGTTTCCTTGGACGCGTTTTTTTTCTGTTTCCAGGATGATTAAGAAAAAATCGCAGCCTTTCGTGGATTTGGTAGGCAGTTCAAGGCTGTAAAAATGTTGTGGTTTGTAAGGTTCCGAAAACCGTATGCATAGGAGAGATCGTTAGGTTCTCATTTCCATACCTTGTAGGCAGTCTTTTGCTGTGCTAGGGGATTGCCCAAATAAGGCCAAGGCTTCACATAGTTCCTTCGGTTATCGTGCGTGCAGAAAGGCTCAGCATCTTTCCCCATCCCTCTCTTTCTCCTTGTCTAGTTTCTCACTCTCTTCCTTCTATGTCATGTTCCAGGACGGGCAGAATGCACGAAACCGGCGGTTTTGAACAGCTCAGTACCACATTTATGGCGTCTGACGTCACCTCCACGGTCACGTGACATTCATCCATATAGATTGCCGAGGCGGGGAGCGGAACTTCAGATCGGCGCAAACCGAATGTACCTCAGTTTTGAAGAGAGAAAGTTCTCCCTAGCCAAGCCGCATTCTTTGCAAAGCCTTTAGTCGAACGGACGTGCTGCACTTACCGCTCAAACTCAAACTTGGGGAGTGTACTCATTTTTTGTGGATTTAACAGTCAAGCCGGCAAGTGAACTCAAAGTATTATCATGGCTACTCGCGCTACAAAATCCGGATTTGCTGCCGAAGCCCAGCAAAAGGTAAACATTTCGTTCTTCTTTATTAAATGTTATAATGTGGGATGCATAAGCTGCCAATATGAAAGTAAATGAATCAGCTCGTGGTACCGAAGAGTAGGAACATCTGTCGTTGAAAATTTACAGTTGCACGTTTTGTCAGCAATTTATATGTGTAGCCGTGAAAATACAAAAGGAGGGGAGTACGTAAGGGCAGGGCAACACCCCATGTGATCGTTAACACCTGGGCAAAGTTTGACATGCAATATCAGCGTTTTAATTTTGTTTCCAAAGGTTATCATTCCAATATCACGAACCACTGATTGAAGTTTTATCTTGATTTTGAAGGGCTTGCGTAGGATTAATTCTTATCATAAATCGTTGACTTATCCCTTCAACAAACTGACATTTTCTTGTTTAACTTTTTTTAATGATACACTCTTACGTAAACGTGGAAATGATAGTGTTGGGGATTGGTAAACTTCTCGCTTATGCGTCTCATTTAACTCCTGCTGATATTAAATTTCCGTTGAGTTGCCCCGGATGGGTGGTCTTCTGTTAATAAAAAAAAGAAAAAACACAGATAAAGTTTCCTTGTCGTATGATGTCATGCTTAGCCACATGACAAGCAAAAAGAAGTCAAGAATACTAGCTTAAAAACGGTTTTTCATTAACAATACTGCAGCTCTTGCTTGAAGCCTCGCAGGTAAAAATTCCCCCCCCCCCTCGCTAATGACTGAATCTCCTGTTGCTTTGCGCTGACGTCATGCATTTCATAAGCATACGTCATTTAGTTTGACTTGCTCGAAGTTTAGTGTAAAAAGGAAATATGAGGAGTACGAAAAGGGCAGAGTTCAAAAAGCTAATGAGCAGAGCGCAGTGATTCATAAACCAGACTGACATGCCATAATTTACATTCCTGACAGCTCAGCTTTACATCTTTTGATTATCCTTGCAGATAATGAGTAAATACAGCGAAGAGCACGCACGTGAAGTTATGGAATGGATTAACGCCATTACTGGGGAGCCCGCCAATACGTCTGGCGATCCCGACAACTTGTTCGAAACCCTGAAGGACGGTACTCTCCTTTGCAAGTATGAACTGTTAAGCCAACAGAGCGAAGCAAAAAACGTGTTTTCATTTTCTTGTACGCGCACCCTTAAGGTTGGCCAACGAAATTGAAGCCGGGAGCGTCAAGAAGATCCAAACCAGCAAAATGGCCTTCAAGTGCATGGAAAACATCAACATTTTCCTTGAAGCAGCGAGGAAGTTTGGAGTACCACCAGAAGAGTTGTTCCAGACTGTCGATTTATGGGAACGTCAAAACTTGAACTCCGTCGTCATCTGCTTACAGTCTTTGGGCCGCAAGGTTGGCAAGTATGGCAAAGTAACCATCGGACCCAAAGAAGCTGACAAGAACGTAAGCTGCTTTTGAAAACAATGTTTATAAAACGAGTCACTCTAAAAAAAATGTATTATCTAGGTTCGGAATTTCTCTGAAGAACAGTTGCGAGCTTCCGAAAGCGTTATTAGTCTTCAATACGGGTCCAACAAAGGCGCCAATCAAAGCGGTATTAATTTCGGAAACACAAGACATATGTAAAAAAGAAATGAAAAAAGAGCATAAACGAGGAGAACACGAGACGATGTGCTGTGGCTATCCTCCGAACCGCTTTGCTATTCATTCCAACTTCATTCCTGGGATCAAGTTTCAAAAGAAAAGAAAAACAAGCGAAATGAAAACAAAAAGAAAAATTCCAGCTCTCTTCCATTTATTACCAAATCTTATAGCTCCTTCTGATTTTGTGTTTAGTTCATGTGGAAGAGATTAATGCCAAGAAAAAGAAAAAACTATGTTTTTTTTGTAATACATCTATTTATCTTGTCTTCTAAAAATGCTTATGAACATTCCCTTTTTTCTAATGATACTTGAACAAATAATTAGAGCATAACTAGATACTCCTCGTTGGGAGCAGATAAGGCATCCATGTATTCAATCCCGGCCAACTTGATGTGTCTCTGCGGGTCTGTCAACACGGTAAATACGTTCCGCTGGAACATAATAACCTCGGTAAACGACTTCTTCGGGAGTAACGTCCTTGTGGTAATGACCTCCTTCGCCATGTGTTGAAAAGCCATGGGAATGCTCGACGCGTAAATCCAAACCCTTTTAAGCAAATCGTCACACTACGAAATTTCCCTTTGTACGTTCGTGTTCACGTACCGGGTCGTGCGACACGAAAACACTAAGGCAAACTAGAGGCGCACTGGCATTGTAAAAGTACAGCCAGTTTTCCACATCTTGGTCAGATTTCAAGGGCGTTGTCGAAAAGTCGGGCATGATGTGAAATTTTGCTTGGCCTTTCTCTATTAGGAAACAGCCTCCTAAACCTGAATAGGCATTTTTAATATACAAACAACACACTACAGTTGTGCCGTCAAAACAAACCCTTACCGACAGGTTGGTCACCATAACAAGCGGCCAAGGCTTGTCTCATGCAAGTCACGTAGTTTGTTTCTCCAGTTCGTTTGGCACACTTGATTTCTAAAACCTACAAAGAAGCCACTAACACAACAGCAGCTTAGGGAATTGAGAAAAGGAACGATCTTTGCCTTGCCAGACAGCCCCTGGGATATCAGCACATTGGCTAGGACGGCACAACGAGTCTCTTCGGTAGGAGGTTGCAGAAGTCGACATGCATCATCGGTTTCATTAAGAGCAGCCAGGCGAGTACCATTAACCACAGAATTCTCAGCTTCGTTTTTGAGATTGGCCATCAACTGAAAAAGCACAGGGGCGAAAACAAGGATTACTATCATAGCATACAATACATTTATGATTTCAGAAAAAAGGGAACGTCCCCCAGGATACACATACCTCGCAATTTTTGCCCACCCATGGCCAAGGCCCTGCTCCGGCTCCAATGACCAAGTTCGGCGACTCCATGTCACAGAGTTTTGGGATATGTGCCAAGTCATAAATTCGATCTTTGTGCACTAAAGGAACCAGAAAGGGAACTCCGCCAATATCTGCCAAGCGAGGCTGGCCACACAATCCTATTCCACATTTTCCCGTCCATATCATCCAAGATATCAAAGCTCAGCATATGATTTAGAAATTACCTGGAGTAGCCAGATGGAACGGAGGCTGGGAAAGATCAGGACAATCAACAACGTTTACTTCGACATCAGCAAAGTTATCCTTCAAAGCTTTCGCCAAAACTACGACGAAAGAAGATACGTCAAATCATGGTATACTGAACTTCATGTTATTTATCAAATCTAATAAAAAACAAATGTGCACCCAGTCGTGCCGTTACATTTAACGAAGCTCCATAGGGGCTCTCTGATTCGCTAACAGTTGAGTTAAATCTCGATTTTTACGCTTGCCTGCTAACCGATATCCGAACCAATAGAGATCCCGCCTGTAGAGTACACCAGAATGCATAAAAAAGAAGAACTAAAAGGTAGAGCGAGCGGCCATGTCTAGGCAATGCTGGAAAGCCTCCGCGGCTGTGGCAGCACTACCCGTACTCGACAATGCCTAGGCATGCAGATTGCTCACTGTCTCCCCTTTTTTCACTCTACTGTACTGTATTATAACACTAAAGAGAGAATTACGCAACCTAGTTCTTTGTTCGAGATTTGAGTAGATCTACACGTGGACTCCGACGGAGTGCTAAAGAAATCTAAATGAATTACCCACAAATTGTGCAAAAGCTGTTTCACTTCGTGAGGTAGTACACTTCTCGAATACACACAGTGTGAATAGATAAGTTTATCTGAAAAGTAATTTTATTGGAAATGCACTTACATTTGGTAAAGAAGAATTTTGGAAGAGAGGTTTTGACCAACGGAGTAAATATGAAAAAGTACTGCCCTAAAGACTTTCTTAGATATGTCTAAAAAGTAGAAAATATGGACATAGTGTAAAAGGCTTATTCCATAGCAAGGTTCCCGGTTGCGTTGTTAGGTGCGTGGCGGCGCTAGTGGAGAAGCCGCCATTGCTTGTACACTTTAATGTTGTAACACAATGGTATCGTTGTGACAACGGTTACCATAAACAAGCGTACAAGCAATACTACTTCTCTAATAGCGCACCTGAGAACCATACTTTGGAATACATTCCATTGTTCACTAAAGCGGGAGTGGTAGCAGAGAACATTGCATGTAGAGTAATCGCCCCGACAGGTCACAGTACCGCATCTAACGGAGGATTAGTGTACTTGCTCTTTACATTTCGCGCCTTTTAAACAATGCTTTAATATGCGAGAACAGATTAATAGTCTCATGTGCAAATTACACTGTCGTAGTGAATTGAATTAAAACTCCATTCACTGTTTGTGATAGTGTAGTGGCTTGTGCAAAGCAGACGATGTTCAGATGGAACTGATACCAAATTTCCAAACTGAAAACTTGATATTCAGTAGCAAATACGCAACTGCGAAGTTCCTTAAAGGCAGCGATAACCAAAACTTCATAGAGTACCTGCGATTGTTTAAGTTTACTTTTCTTTAAAAAAAAACTACGTATACCCCGAACACATATTGAAGTGTATTCTACCGTAAAAATAGGTTTATCGGAAATGAATCCACATTGGCTAAAAATGACTTGCAAACGACTTTGTGCAATGGAGGATAGGGTGTAAAACGCAGCGTTAGGCTCATAATGTCTGTACGAAAAGCAACCAAATCTGTAATACCGTTTTGGAGCTCTTCCAGTGGTGGGACGTGTAACGGTTTCCATTCTACAGGCAACTCAGTAGACGACATTTCCGTTTCGTTGAATCCGTTGAATTGCTCAATGTCCGTACTCAAATGTGAGCGCGATTTTCACGTGAATGCGCTAAGCTGAAGGTCAGTTCACTACGCAGCCAATCCGTTGTGTACCTGTTCAGAATCGGTTGTCAAAACTTCTAAGATAATTGAGATAATATCAACTATCGCCGGTGATCGCGTGCTGGTACCTATTGAACGCTGCTAAAAGCATATGTCGCGGAAAACATACTATTGCCACTCTACCAGGATGCGTTTAAGCAGTGAGGGCATGCTCAACTTTTAAGCGGTTTTTCAACACTCGTTTCAAATTTTGCGCAAGGTTGCCTTTTGCGGAGCAAAATTTCGTGTGTGCTGCAGTCTAATGGCAGCTGTGAATATGGTACGGTAGAGAGAAACGGTAGGGTTCCAGGATGTAGGGAACACCCTGAGGCTAAGAAAAAAGGGAGCTGCCTTTTACTGATCAAGCATTCTGCACAGGCCAACCACTTATAGGAATTATATTGAATCAGGAAAATTATCAACTAACGCAGTTTTCGGCTGGTGCGAACAGATGAGTAATGCATATTGCGCAATAAATGTCACCAGAAAGGTTTAATTCAAAATACACTTATTGACATGAACAGACTTCTTTGCATTCTTATTTGAGATTAGGCAAAGTTAAAAAGAAATTTGCTGATCGAAAATTACAGTTAATAGTAGAACGCTGAGCAGCTAGAGTGTAGGGATGCTGAGCCTAAAACTACCCATCTTCAGGGAGGCATGAAATATTTATACTTAGCTGTAAAAGTTGCTGAACGCTTGTTTGCTACCCTGTAAGTTAATACGGTAAATAAAATGAGTGTCTTCTGATAGAAAATGCTGTACTTCGTACGACATTACTACGAAATACTACATTACTACGACATTACTACATTAATACAAAACTAAAAAAGACTGATTTTTTTAAGCGTACTAAACCCTCGAGAATAACAAAAACAATAAAAACGTCCCCAATGACAGCACTTGGCAAAAGAGACAACTCCGTGCAATGATCCCGATGCCTAAACAATAAGGCACAATTAATAGAAAGTTATAAACCGTTTGTGTGCAAAAGGGAGTTCTTACTTTACACAAGGAAAAAAAACGGTCACAATCCGACAGGACGTCTTAAAATGTCATAACCTGAGAACAATGAAGTTTAAAAAAAACGAAGCTTTATGAATCATATGCACATTCCACAATAATTAATCTTAACTACCAATTAAAGTTGCTGACATATACTTACCACGTTATCTAGTAAGTGCATCTCTTCAGAACAGATTTCAAGCATGGAATCAGTACAATGTTAGGATGGGCGCTCACTGAGAACATGCAAGACAAGGATTGTAATGAAGTAAAGCAAACACTACCTGTTAACAACCAGATAATTGCAACAGCCATGAAGCTAGTAACCTTGCACTGTACACACTAAATATGAATTCCGCAAAAGACATCTTTTAGCCGCTTCATCATATTTCTCAGACTTGTTATCGGTTTACGTTTACTGGAGTCTCACTTAAGGTTGCTTTCGCCTATATTCTATGTAAAGCAAGTGTCGACGTTTATTAGCTATGGCGGTATATTTTTTATTTAACGAAATCGCCTTGCCATGGCCAACCATCCTATATAGATTGCAAAAAAAAGAACTAATAAAAACCAGTTAGACAACTTACTTGACAGGCTGGCGTATTGAAGCTTTGGTGCTTGTAAAATTCATTTTTAAGCTTGGAGCCCACGAGGCAGCAGATTTACTAAAATATTCATTTTCCAGGCCAACTATATTTGGACCTGTGCCACCTCATCAACCACGTGCAGGTTTTCATCAACCTTTTTACATTTGCAAGACACAATTCCCAAGTACCGTGAAATGTCTGCAGTGGTTTCGTTGCAACAAACTGGTTCACATTCTGAACACTTTGGATCTAACTGAAACCAAAGAACCTTTACTCTTTTATTTTTTAAACCTTTTTACAGAATATTTGTATGGTCTATTGGCAAAATACTTCCAGCTTCATACAGTGCTGTGGTATGAATACCTAACAAGGTACATGTGCCTATTTCATCAAATACTTAAATGAAAGTTCGGATATTTTGGAGTCGTCCAATAAGTTTTTGTAGCTGTGTTCATGTTTCTTTCATAATACTTTTAAAGATTTATGAAGTAACTAGTCAAAGTGTAACGGTTTGTATAACCAAATATAACCATTTCTGTTCGTTTCCGGTGAGGGAAAAAAGCCTCAAGGCTCTTACGTAAGAAATTGTATGTTCATATCCGAAGATTCCGACTAGTCTTCCAAAGGGGACGTTCCGCTATTTTGATGTCTTTGTCCTTATTTCGTATTCATAATTATAACTTCACCTTTACAATTCCCGCCGCCCAAGTGTCGCTTAACACCCCCCTCCCCGCGAAAAAAAGATCGAAGAAAGAAGCCAATAACACGTTAGAGGACTATCTCCTTGTTCCAGTGACTTGTCCTTTATGAGGCGAGTCCGCAAACTCAATTTGGGCTACAGCCTAGGCATGGTCTTTGGTCGCAACTTTTACGATTGCTGTCATCTTCTCGGTTATCGCGTGCCACGTTGTTTCCCACTTTTATAATCCTATTCAGTTTTCACCCACTTTTACTTTTAGAACAAGTGCAAATCCAGACGGGTTCGGAACTTTGTCTAGTTGTTTTTGATTGGAGATGCAGAATTTTTGTGTTTATGGCAGGCCTGCACAGAAACTTAAGGGTGCTTGTCGCTTGAATTGTTGAAGCTCACAAGCGGCAAAGAAGAGTGTTCGACACACGTATGGGGATGACTTCGTCGAACCGCGGAAATTTGTCTGTCGCGCAGGGTCGTGGCGTTGGTCACGTGGGTAGATTCCAAAAGCATAGAGGGCGGTCTCCGGGTCCGGTAGTCGTAACTACAGCAACAGAAAAGGTGTTTATGGAAGTGTTTGCGAAAAGTACCACTGACACAGTAGAGCGCGATGGGATTGATACACGAATTGATGAACCCTAAGCAGAAGCCCACAATTCGAACGACGTGCCAGACGGTGTTGTACTCTTGCCACGAGTAGGGGGCGTTGAGGTGGAACCATAACATGAAGACGTGCGAGGGGAAGAAACACAAAGCGAAAATCACAACAAAGGACAGCACCGTCTTGGCCACTTTCTTCCGTGCCCGGACTTGGAAAAGCTGTTGGTGCTGACCCGGTGCATCGCCGGGCATTTCTTTGGTACTGTGCAACAAATGCCGGGCCATGAGGGCGTAAAAAGTGGCGATGATGATCAAGGGTAGGGCGTAGTAGGCGAGGAACTTGAGGGAGACGGACACTTTGGGGTAGAGCTGGCCGAGTTCATCGGGGAACGGGTAGCAGACAGGGATGGAGGTGTTGCCGGACGAGGAAGAAGGGAATTCGATCACGCGCGTGAAAAGTAATCCCGGCAAGGCCACGGCAATGGCCAAAGTCCAGATGATGAGCAGCGTGAAACCGATGACCCTGCTCCGCTGGCCGCCAACTAATCTTCGCATAGGTCGTACGATAGCCAAGTATCGATCAGCACTTAAGGCCGTTAAGGTGAAAACTGAGACCCCCGTGGAGGTATCCTTAACGAATTCGCTCAATCGGCAGATCAGGTTACCGTACGGCCAGGAATCGAGCGTGTACACTGTGCTGGTAAAAGGTACACAGACTAGGATCACCAAAATATCGCCGATGGCTAAATTGAAGATGTAGGTGTTGGGAATCGACCGCATGGCTTTGTGCTTGCAGAAGATGAGGATCAAAGCGCCGTTACCCAAGACGCCCACCACAAAAATGAGCGCAAATAAGACAGGAACGATGTAGGTCTCGGGTCGTTCGTTGTATGGGACGTAGCTGTCTGTGGTATTGGCCTCCGTTGCTATCGAATCTTCCATGGCTAATTGTCTCCTTTTCTTTTCTGTAGGGACATAAAAGGTGGATATTTCAAGTTGGATGTTGCAGCATCAGGGTGCTCGTTTCACTTGCACGCGTGCAAGCGCATCAAGCTGTTTAACGCTGCTGCGTTATACTGACGTACTTTTCCAATTAACCCCGGGGGGGTTGGATTAGACGAAAATAAACTTGGAGCTTCGGTGAAATGCAGCTGTATTTCGTATTTCGCAGCAAGGTTTCTGTAGAAAAAACGAAAAACGGGTGAACATGGTTTAAATAAATCGAATTTTCTTTTGGAAAATTTATTCATTCACTGGGATTTAAGACATTTTAAGGGGTAGAAAATACCCTATGGGACTCTAATAACTCAATTTTCTTTTGTTACGTTTTGCGAGAAAGGGGTAAGCACAAGCTGGGGACAATAACGTTTTGATTGGACTAGGCGAAGTTTGGGCCTAACTACCGAGGAAAATGCTAAAGGGACACTTTTAACAAGTACTTTTAGCCAACTTTGGCTCCCTTGAGTAACTTAAATTGCTCTTGAAAAGAAGAAAAAACGGTTCGCCGGCGCTGCACGCTCGGAAAGAGACAGAGAGTTGGGCGTTTTCAAAACTGGCGACGGTTGTGCTGGCAAAACATGACTAAACTCGGTAGCAAAATGTCTGCTCGCATATTAAGTTTTCTACGAATCACATCAGGTATTGAAAGCCCAGAAATGAGCACCTATAATATTCTGATTCTTTTGTCCTGCAACACACTTCTCCTATTTGAATCCCGTGCAGCAGCATCCTCAGGCATCTCCTTCTCGTCCTCGTTTCCTAGACAAGTTTGATGAAAGAGGCACTTGAAAGGTTTTACGTTTCCTGTGAAGGCTTTTTGTCAACATCAGGTCATCCGGTACTTTCCACCGCTAAAAATTGCAATAACAGAGCACTTTCTGGTTACTTAATACTGTTTCGTCTATCCGTCGTGCAGGTAAATGAGCATTTGAAGCAAAGTTTAGTGGCTTAATTGAATCGAAGGATCGTTTTCGGTGCTTTCACTTTTGTCTCTTTTTTCGCCTCTTTAATGCAAGCAGTTTGAACGATCAAAGAATTTCATCGAAGATGAAAAGAAGAAGAAAATAACATTAGAGAGAAAATACGTCTGTGCGCCTTGATATTATGTCTCCTACACAAACTTTGTAATCTAGAGCTAGGTGGTGCGTTGTGCAGATCCAATTAACTTTCGATTGAGCGTCTAATAACTTGTTTGAATTACAGGAATTCTTCACAGAGTGCCAAAAACGTTTTCTTGCTGATCATTTGATGTTTTGGCACCGTACTGCAAGCGTTCATTGGGTTTCTGCCACTCATGAAGATTATGTTTTTGCGCTTTTCTGATAGTAGAGCAGAAAGAAGGAACCGTTTTGTGTCACAAAAAACGAAGGAACCGTTTTTGCTTCTAGGTCCCGTCTTACGTGATAAATTGGTTTCTCCCCGACCTACCCCAAAATCCTTCCTGAAGGAAATCTTAAGGAGAAACCCGGATAGGTTTCTGAGCGGGAGATGTTTCGTTTCGGGTGTATCATAGGCCTACTATGTTTTCACGACGCGGCCTAGCCTGGATCATTCTCTCTATTGAGGAATGCTCCCTTAATAATCTACGTGAAATTCCTGTTCTTTCATAGGTCTTCCTGATACTTCTTTCCAAACTTACACATCTTTAAATTAAACCTTGCAAAGAGCATATTGAAATTATCCAATTAACAGTAGCGTTTATTTTTACTGATCGCTTTCAGGAGTGGACGATCGCAGGAAAGAAAATCACATAATCTCTTATCAGTAAAGATTGTAAGATTGTTTAGGATTACAAAGGAAAGTAGGATCAACGAAGACGCGGGGTAATTTTCGTAAAAATATAAGGATATACTATAAACTTCTGGTATTTTTGAGCATTTAATCCTCAGTAAGTGAAGCATTGTACCCCAAAAAAATCACGGAAAAATAAAAAAGGTACCAAGAGAAAACAACTGAAATCTCCTTTATATCTTACAGTTTCTTCGCAATAAGGACAAGAAAGTACAGAGAAACATTTAAGCAATAATGCACGCATAAAATATTGGTTTGTTCAGTAAGTCGTGTCGCTTTTTCGAACCCGTTCGCATTCAAACAGGCCGGGTTGTTCTCCGAGTGCGCATCCACACTTTTTTGTTCACAAATAAGCAAGACGGATATCTCGGTGGCATTTAAACCAAATTTTGGTAATTCTTGACTTGAATATGAAGTTTCTATTCAACACTGAATGACGAACGGTACCGCTTGGAATTATTGCCTTTTTATGAATTATAATTTCCATAAATGTCTCAACGCTCCGGAAAGGACTAAAAAAAATTGTGCAGTTTATGGTTCTAGTGCCCTAAGAGAACCCGTGGTTCGGAAACGGTGTCCACTGTTTCGAAATGGAAATTTTATATCAAAGATGGTAACTTTAATGGACCAAATAACGACTTTGTTGGACACGAACTCATATCTCACAATTCAGGAGATACGTCGATTATCACAAAAAAGCGTTGTGAACCACCCGAAATTCGCTAGATACGTGAAAAGAGCGGACGCGTGGCTCCCGCATAACCTGAGCGACAGGACCTGGAACAGCACGTGGACTCGTGCGATGTATTGCTGAATAAAAACAAGGAGCTTCCTTTTTTGAGGAAGGTGAATACGGGAGGTTAAACATGGATTATCTACAATAATGTAAAAAGAAAAAAATCTCGAGGATTAACGAACAGACGTCCACAAACCGTCCGTAAATGTGATGCTGTACATCTGGTAAGATTTTAAGGGAGTGGTTTGTTGTGAACTATTCCCAGAGGGACAAACTTTCAATGCCGACAAATACTACGAGGATTTGGGACATTTAAAAGATTCCATTGCTCAAAAGCGTCCGGAATTGTCCAACAGAAGAGTCGTAACCTTTCACTACGACAACGCCCGGCAGCACACATCTTTGCGGACCTGACAAAAACTGTTGAAACTTTTTTGGGATGTTCCAGCAGCACTCTCCTTGCAGTCCTGACATTACTAGATCAGAATAAGGTCTTTTCCGCTCTTTAAAATTCTCTTCATGAAAAAAAGTCGCAAATCTGAAGGCTATAAAAAAAGATCCTCGATCAGTTTTTCTCACAAAAATAGGAGGTGTTCTACGAAACGGGAATCTTTGATCTACCCAATCGCTGAGCTAAGGTGATCGAACAAAATAGTCCATACATTTTTTTAAAAAAGTTCGTTAGGTACAGAGAAATTCGTTTTCAAATTTTCGTAAAAAAAGCGACAAGACGTATCGAACGACCCAATATATGTGAAGCACGACTTATTAAATTTATCATCAAGTAGTCCAATCAACAGTATGTTACGAGCTTAGGCAGTATTTTTCTTCAATAATTTGTGAGGCAGTAAATCCATCAGTGATGGTACGGCATAAATTAGACTTAACGTTTTGCGCATATTGAGTACCGTATATTGAAAAGTTGGCAACGCTGTTTTTCTAGCATATGTTGCTTTGTTTGTGTTGGTAACTTAACGTCAAATCTGTTTCGGTGTCAGATTATCGAAAGGTAACTAAACCATTTTCCCATGATATTTTAATGCACTGCAACGTACATTACAACCCTGTTCCATCTCGACACATTTATGAAATGCTTGTAAGCATGGAAGAAACAAATGCAAGATGTGGCAGTAGTCGAAAGCCTACGTCGGTTTTCTGAAAAAAAAATCAATTACCATAAGATAGGTATACAGTGGCCTTAATCTATTTTTAGCAGAGCTAAAAATCGCTCGTTTTTCAACGAGCGCGCTCGCTCGCGCGCTCGTTTCAAATTAGCGCTCACGCTCGCGCTCGCAATTTTTAAAAAAGAGCGGCTCGCGCTCGCACTCTTTTGAATTGTTTCTGTTTGCTAGAAAAATGATCTAGTTTTACTTCTCAATGTTTGCTTCTCAATTTTTCTTTGAGTTATATGGAACTCTCGCTATGATTTTAAAACTTCTACCTTATTTTACTATACATTTATTTTTACCTATAAGTGCTATTTTTCATACATTTTTAGCGGTAGTTCGG
>JAHZNP010000295.1:48876-81061 GCA_020615345.1 Triops cancriformis
CACGTATAAGGAGAATTTGCGAAAGTCAATGGAAGGGCCAGGTTATTTGAGCGAAGGTAATCCGTTTCGTACAGCAGCATTACGATACTAAGGCCACGATGGAGCCAACCTACTTAAGGCCCATTTACATTGAAATTTCGAAAACGCTGACAACGATTATTCCGAAACGAATGGTAAAGCCCTGCTAGATTTTTTACATAAAGTACCGACTTTTAACTCTAGGTGGCGCTGCTAAATGAGCGTGCGCTCTTTCGGTTTGCGCTCGCGCTCGCAAATTTTAGAAACGAGCAATCGCGCTCATCGCTCATCGCTCGACGACATCGCAAACGAGCAATCGCACTCAATCGCGCTCATCGCTCGTTTTAGCTCTGATTTTTAGTATGCAATTCCAGTTGCAAATAAGTTGAAAGCTTTTCACCCCAGGGCTAACTTATGCAAGATAAGTTTCGAAATGGGAACTCAACATCGCACACCGAAATTTCGCCTCTTAACGGACCACAGACACATGGGCTGTCCGATAGATTGATTGTTCACTTGATCCTGTTCGTTTTCTTCCGCTATAAAACCGCGAAATTGATTATTTTTTGCAGCCGCCTTACAAAAATTTTAACGTGAAAAAGTTTATTCTCGGGTGGGTGTGAAGAGATGCGAAAGGAGAAGATCTCGCAAATTTCTATTAAAAATATTTATTTTAGTCTGGGAACCACGAAGGTGCTGTAGTCGATGGCAAGCAGGGGTAAATTGTACAAATTGAGTTAGAAAGAAAACTTGACGAGAGATAGGTGAAACCTCAGCTCAGAAGTGACAATGTCTTCATCGCAGCAAAAAGGAAGTTATTTCCGCTTGCACAGATTTCCCAGAGTAGATAAGAGTTTTTATGGGTCGGTTGTGGCGTTGTGACAAAAGACTTGGTGAAAAACTCGTCGAAAACGAATTTCGGCCTGTTATGTGAAAGGGTGAAGGTAGTCAAATCGTCATATTTTTTCATAGTTCAGAATTTTACGGCAGGGCTTTAAAAATAGGAGCTAGCTTTAGGAAGGTCGTCTTCTTAGAAAGTTAGTGTCAGTGTGATTCAAGCTCTTTCCACATGTCTTGAACTTTCCGAAGATCCCGTAAGCTTTCTTTTGTGATACGATAATTTTGTCAGAGAACGTTTGTCTGGCTGATATATACCTACGTTACTGTGTTCGTATTTTGATTATACAATACTTCGATTATGGATGAGCAAATTGTTCCTCGCTATGGCTCGTCTTTTAATAAAAATCAATGGAATCAGGGTTAGCATTATTTCGCTAACTAACCCAATTCGTCTTTTGACATTTAATTATGTCAGGTCGAACACTAGAGCCCTGTAACTTAATTAGCTGCATTGGAGTCACACTGGAATTGCCACACAACGCGTATCATTTCATTGAGAATTCACGAGCTTGGAAATATAACTTCCCATTATTTAGTTTTCAAATATTTCATATATTGCCATTGTTCCTAACGATCGCGTAGTTCAAGCTCGAGGATTAGGGAGGAGCTTTCATGTTACAAAGTGTCGTAATAATCACTAGAGCTAGAGCGTAATAATCAAATCGGAGGGGGGAGGGGGGGGGTAGTATGAAATTTCTTTGGACATTTGGGCATCCCCTATCTTCGTCATTATAAAACCATTTCTTTTTTAAGGGGGAGGTATCCTCCCTCCCCGTAAATACAGCCTTGACTAGAGCATAACAATATTTGTATTAATGAACATGAAATTCGATTACATAATTACAACAAAACGTGAAAAGGAGATTTCAGAAAAGTGTTTCCAGTTTACTTGTGGAACTTAACACTTCCCAAAACAGAAATCACTTCTCAGAAATGTAGTCCTCCACCATTCTGACCACGAAATTCTCATTTGCAACTTCGGTGTAAAGTTATGGTACGAATCGCCCAAAAACACTTTGTTGTGATCGTTTCTTCGAGCAATTTAACACCTCAACTGAGAATAGTTGTTTCCTTGCTATAAATTCTTAAGTGCTTTTATTTTTTTATTTTTTCTATAGGCTTTGACAGCCAGTTTCAGCAACGACGTGACAATAGCTAGACAACTATTATAAAGACAACAAAACTTTCATAAAACAGAAAAGCTGGATTTGCTTGGCCTTTGTAGTAAACGCTTTTCGGGATCCAAGTGCAGTTAAACTTCTCTGGTTACGCCAACTCTTGCTTGGCAAAGATTTAACATCATCGTCAAACGGTGATGCACTCTTTGGCCATATCCGCCTTAAGCTCGTTTTAGGCGGGAAGCCCGCTTGTAACGTTAACTCACTGAAAGAGTTTTAGCCCAAAAGGGTGGAACCCACACTCTATGTATATGTATATGTATATGTCATGGGTTGGCTATAGAAAGCATCACTTCCTGTCATTTCGACTCAGCCATTTGTAGTAAAAGTATAGACTACTCAGCCAATCAGAAAGAAAAACGTTTACCTTTCTGACCTAGCTTGCGCTTTCTCAGATCAGCTGCTCACATTTGTCTTATACAAAACAAGGTTGTGCGGAGAACGCAAATTTCCTGTGGAAATCCTGAGCAATTTCAAAGTGTATAGCAGTATTCCTAGGCTTTAAGTTCATGTGTGCATCCAAACAAAATGGCAGACGGGAAATGGAGGTAAGACATTTGCATTTTCTCTTCTCATTTGCCTGCCTTTTGTGATTGAAGGACTAAGATAGGATATTTTCGGGATTTAGGGCTCACAAAGTGAGCCTGATGGCATGAAAACTCTCGCCCCAAATATATTTCAGGAACTACTTTGGGGCGCGTTCCGCGTTGCTTCCCAGTAACGCTGGAATACGTAGTCTCCTCAAGATTCATTTCGATAAAAACATATTTGGACAATTAGGAGGATTACAAGGGTTATTGATGTACGAAAAATAAAGTAGGGATTGAATTGGTTGGTTGGTTGTGTTGATTGAGTGAAAGGTTTTATTGTTATCTCACACACACAAAATTACTAGTAATTCTTCGGAATATCGAACAGTCGAATTTCCGGATATACCCTTATGTGTAGCTGTTTTGATAAATGGAGGACCACTGTTTTCTAGCGCACTGTGCGTTACATGTCGTAACCGGATTGTCATAGAGAGAAGCAAGAATACCATTAATATGAGAAGAATGTACTCCGTTAGGAATCTTGTAGTTTCCATCACGGCATGTCTGCATAGCCTTGGCATACTCCACATTGAAGTGGTTATGCGATCGATGGTATCTAACCTCTAAGATCGAGACTGCCAATAGGATAACTGCTGATCAATTTCCGTTACCCAGCCGAGTTGCTCTCACGCCTTCTCTTTTCACTTATTTTTATATTTTTAGCTTATTTGCTGTAGAAGCTCTTTTCTGTAGTGCCTACATAGGCAGAGTATAAGATGCGACAAAATATAACGATATAAAGAGCATGCTATTAACGCGCCCGAGCAGCAATCGCCTTACACGAAAGAAAGAGAAAGGCGCAAAGGGAACAACGTATAGAATGTTGGGCTTGTAGCATCAGGTTTTCGAGATGGCTCTGCAGCTTATCAGCCCATACTTCACTTTTATCAAGATCATGTGATTAGTCTTTGTTTCTTTGAAAAGAAAGTTGTCACGTCAAGCAAACGAAAGTGAATCGTTCGAGTTGTGTTACTGACAAGAAATACGGAACACTATAAAGCAAAAAGCAGTATAATCATCTGAACGTAATAGGGACTACCTAGAATAATACTAAATACCCATACTCTTGTATTTAAAAAAAAATTGCGTTTTAACACAACCTATAAAGTTTTACTAATGGAAGCGTAATATAAATATGCGATAGATATGACTATAAGAACGATCTCTTAATTATGATATTATGCCTGTATTGATTGTTTCTTATTCAATTAAGTTTAATTGTAGTGTGTGAATGTTTGTTGTCCTGTTATGTTCCTAACTTTATCAGGAAAAGTTTAAAGAAAAATATGTCCATTGCATTGAATGCTTAATTTTCTGGGTTAGAATGGAAAAGCATTGGTCAACCAATAGGGAAGTCATGTGCGCAATACATGTGTACAAACATTGCTAAGTTTGTCACTTTAACCTAGGGCTTTGCAAGCCTGGTGTTCGGAAAGACTTGGACAAGTTGAGATAGCGAGTAATGAGTACGCAACATGCTCAACGTTTTAATCAAAGCGTGGCTTGCGAGATACCCCAAGGTGGCTACCACTCGTAATATTGTCACTGGTTTTGTAAATGGAAGATAGTTATGGAGTATCAACGGGATGTTGAATTATTGCATTTCTGTGGGTGACGAAGTTTTCTCTCGGTTTAACGTTATGTTGTCCTCGGGCATTGCTTTTAGCTAATTGAAGCGCAACTCTCATGCGAGACTGAATTCCGCTGAAGGGAAAGCTAGACTGACGTACAATTTGAGTGTGGAGAAATTTAGGTAGTTATTAAGAAGGTGCTTGAGACATGCAAATGCACTTTATGTGGTTGTTACATATCCTATGTAACAATTAAATAGTTTATTTATGGTGGCAGCTAGCCTACTCGCAATATATATTTTTTTTCGTAGTAAGTGATAAATGTTTCGTGGCAGACGGAAATCTATTAACGTTAAGAAAAGATTCTGGCCTGAGAGCAGAGCTTGGGAAAAACCAGGTGTCAAAAGTTGTCGGAAGATTCGTTTTAGCTTCCTTTATTAGATACCTCTTGTTGGAAGCCTTTGAGAGTAATTTGCAAACGGCAAGTTGCCTAAAAGCTCCCAGGGACTTTCCAGTGCAACCTATTGCGACTGTCTCCAAGCTTCTGCCAGTAGTTGATCTTTTCTTTCCATCCTTCCTGGTGAAGCCTCATAAGAAAAACGAGTGCAGAAAAAGAGTCACCTGAGCTCTAAAAGTTTTCATGTTTCGCCTGTGTATGAGAAAATATTGCGGTGCTTCATCACGTAATGGGTTCACGTAAACAAAGTATCGTAGAATGGTTAGTATCATGTCAATTTTTCTAGCACGGCGAAGAAAAAAATCCTGTAGATTTGTAAAATTTTCTCTAACTTTAACGGAATTATGGATGTTTTCATTTGGTTCTTGAGACAATTTAAGCAGAAAACGAGTGAATGTCCAGTACAGTGCAATGGATGTAATTTAATTTCGTTGGCATTGCATCCTTTTCGGAGAAAAAGTGTTAAGATACTTCAAGAGCGTGTACTCTCCCTTAAGAACAAACACACAGTACAGTCGAACCCACTTTAACTCCAACTCGGGTAGCCATATAACCCACCTACCTACAAAATGAGCTTACCGTTACATTTAATGCAATGGAGACGGAGTTCGGTTCGTATCATTTCGATTAAGTGCACGCCCTTACACTAAAGTTGTCATGCCCCATCGGATATCTAACAATGATAAGTAACTCCAGTTAACAACTAACCATACGTTAACATAAATGCTCGTAAAAAAATCTGAAATCAGGAGGCTTACAGATTCCAAGAAAAAAATAAAACAGATCTTTCCCGAGCGGATTCATAGAAAAAAATCAATTTTCGCTGTTTCCGGTTTCTCCATTAAAACAAATATGGGCTATGAGTTGCACATGAAAAGCTGCAGGTGACGGAAGATATCGTGTGATTTCCACTTAAGTGTGTTTGCAGATATATTCATTATAAACATATTTAACCAAATACAGTATGACCTGTGCCGACCGTTAAGTGTGTTGTATTAGTGTTATTATACAGTACTATTATACTTTATTGTACTATATTTAAATCGGCTAGTACAAACATACTCAAAAAGGGGAAGGACGAGACAGCACAAGGTAATTTATCTAACAGAGGCGTAACGAGGGTAGGGCGAGCAGGGCTCGTGCCCTGGGCGCCAGTTTGAGGGGGGCGCCATTTCTCATGCAAAATAATCTCCTTTGCTTCACTCTACATTTTGTCCTATGTCACTTTTTCGCGGTTTCTTTGGTAAATATCGGTCGCTATGCTGAAGGATTCCAGCTTGACCATACGGCAGCTTCTTGGAATAATTAGCACCTTTTTATTTCCTGTCCTAGAAGGTCAACCTACGTGAACCCCAACCTTTGCGATATGGGTTGAGAATTGGTTCAGATTGAGGGGTAGAGACGATCTAATTTTTTAGTCGGTAAAGAACTGATAGACAGAAAAGGACTGCTGGAAAATTCTTTCAGAAGGTTAAGTTTTAAGTGACTTAGTGAGAAAAATTATAAAAAATTCAAAGAGCGTCAACAGAATTTGGCGACCACCTGGTATGTCCACTTTTTGTTTTAATCTTCTAAGTTAGGGAATAAGTTTATTCCTCTTCTATTAAATAATTTAGGAGTATCGATATCGAAGGATCTCAACTCTACGAGGAAATACTAGATTGTAGAATGCTTCACAAAAACTGAACAAAAGCTCCAGTGTGTAACACTCTTGAATTGCTCGAATTTATTGTAATATGGCGACGAAGATGTTTTTCCAAATTTAAGAACTGCTGTGCAGATGATGCTTACGATCTCAATTTCGATTGCCTGCTGTGAACAGTCTTTCAGTAAGCTTAAAGAGCAATAGACACCAAAAAACAACTTTGTCTTATAAACAAGAGCGAAAAATCTGGCGAAAATATATTTTTCTTTTTCCCAGATGCGAAATAATAACGAAGATGTTTAGGAAATAACACATCTGAAATTCAAATCTTCACGCACGTGACGTCACAATTCTCAAGGGCGGGAAAAGGCCAAAACTTTGGAAATAAATATCTCCAGAACGGCTCGTCAGAAAAAATCGAAACAAAATCCGTTATCATTAGATGAATGTGTATTGTAATAATCCATCAAAATCTGTATTTGCGTTTTTGGTGTCCATTGCCCTTTAAGCTGATTTTGTCACATATGAGGGCGTCAATGAGTCAAGAAAGCTTGTCGTCTTTAGCTTTACTTGGCATTGAACGAGAGGAGACCGAACGGATGAATTTCGACGACATAATAGACAAGTTTGCTTCGGAGAAAGCCCAAAAAGTAGCATTTCAACATAAGGTTACATTCCCCCCCCCAAATGTTTTATATTTGTTCATAGCAAATTATTAATTGGATTTTATTATGATATTTTACTCTTGTATAATCATAAGAATTCTGTTGCCAATCCTCGCGCAGTTATGAGCACCCTACCAAAACTATCTGGGTAAAAATTATATCAAGTGAGCTGTTTTAAAGTGATACGTACTAAAACATGAGAATTTACCTAAAATACAACTTGGTAAAATATTTGTAGTATTTTATACTTTTTTAATTGGTGCCACTTAAAGAAATTTGACTGTCGCAATACATGACAAGTTAGCGTAAAAGGGCGGGGCGGGGTGGGGGCGCTGATTTTCTCTTTGCCCTGGGCGCCGTTGACCCTCGTTACGCCTCTGTTATCCAAGCATGTTTATGGTAGTATAATGTAAGACCGATATGTCCTCTAATTGGGTACTGAAAGACAGATTATGTCTTTTCTCTTGCCTATTAAGTGTAATTAGCAAATGTACTAGTTTTGGTAATTACTTGTCCTTCTATGATACTTTTAGAAGGGATATTTATTGCAACTAAACACTGCAATATCAATGACCGCTTGGTAATTATTGAGCTACCACAATCGTAGCCCGTAACTACAGTAAAGGATTGCCATTGTACTGTGAGTACCATATGCTACAAAACGACTAATTCATAGTTCAACAATTCAGCATCCCAATCGCAACAGTTTTGACGTTGATTTTATTACATGTCAAACGTTACGTTGGCTGTGACGTATATGCAGCACATGGTGGAACCCAGTCTACATCATTCTTATGAATTGGCGGCAATTTGACAGCTGGTAGACGAGTTTCGGACATCAAAGCACTATTCCCCTTTATTCTTTCATTATTCAAGCTTCCTTATTCCCCTTTTTTTCTTGCGTTCACTTATTTCCTGAAGATTGTTTCAGTTATATTATCAAATCGACCGACTATTTCGACAGCCAGACTTACACCTCGCAAATTTAATCATTGTAAATCGCGCTGGAGATAATTGTGGCTACGAGCGGGACAAGTCTTTGGTTCCTGTTATGTTACGTTGAGCACTATCTTCCAAATGATTCCTATAGGAAGGCATTAGGACTTCAAGACTCGGCTTACCAGAATCGTGTATCTAATTCCCAGCTAACAGGAGGAGATGAACAAACGGAAGCTCTCTCTTTCCCTTATTTTGTAGGGAGAGGCAAAAAGAAATCACTGTCAAGGTTTCACTTGAAATAGTAATAAGTCACGGATTCCCTAGCTTTGTTAAGCAAGAGTAGTTAAGAGGGACTGACTGAGTATTCGGAATTGTTATTAATAGTTCACGGGCCTTAGGATGCCATTCTGGGCTAAGTAGCGACGTTATCTGGGTTGCACACGACTGGATTTCCAACTTGCTTGTCTCTTTGCATGCCGGAAGCTGCGCTCTGTCGTAATGTACTGCCTGGGATACGAAGATTAAATAGGAAAGCAATGTACATTTTTTTTCCTTTTTCTTCCTTCTGTTTATAAAACTCTGTTGCTCGCGGGAGGGGGTCTCTTACCCAACTGGGCGGATTCCCTCTATGATACTAACAACAGCTGATTGCACGGTTAATTCCTGATTCTACACTGTAAAAAAAATTTACATTTACAATTGCAGCAAAAAATTATAAGGACTTTACTGTAAAAGTACTTTAAAAATGTTTTTCAACAACAAATTCGTGGTAAAAAAATCCGTTTTTTAAGTATTTTTACAGTGAAGTCCTTGTATTTTTTTGCTGCACAACGAATCATTGTAAATTCACAAAATAATTTTTTACAGTGTACGTGCAGAACACACATTAACGGGTGGCATGTAGAACGAATATTCTGGACGGTCTTTTCTTTCCGGTAGCATTTACACACGGTCCATAGCAACAAAAAGCTATCTATAATAGATACAAGTCGCCACAGAAATAGCAACTTCGGACCTTCGGACATACTGCATTCCTCCGCCACATCCCCTCGATATACCCGTAAAAAGCGAGAGTTTACTTCATCTGAATGCATCACCATGATGACTAGTGACATTGCTCCTGTCTAGGTTTTGGCAACAGCTTGTGCTCTTTCGGTAACTCGCGCTCTGTGGACGACGGTTAATTTGATCACATGCCAATTAGGAAGCCCCGGAAATGATAAAGAGCGTACCGCTAACTATGTTATGTCAGTCCTGAATTTACTTTTCCTAGTCTTCCCTCTCCTTTCACTCAAATTTCCACGTGTTAGTTAAAAAAAGACTAGCAGCTTGTCTTTGCTGGCAGAGAGCTGCCGAGTTGGGCTAATCGCAGTAATGTACCGAGGTAAGGCCAGCCAGAGAAACACGGAGAATTATCGAGACGCAATGCTCGTCACCCGGGGCAACTCCCAACGTCCGTTGGACTGGCGCGCCCCTATCCGGTGTTTTAGAATAGCGAAACGTGCAAACTGTTGAATGGAGTCCGCGACTCTCTCTCACATTCTCAAACCTGAAGAACGCTTCGAGGATTGCAATTGTGTTTTTCACGACAAGAAACCTTACTCTGCAAAATGTTATTCGATGGCTCTTCCGCATAGTAAGTAAGCTGTGTCCAAATCCATTAGCTGTACGTAGACTCATTGAAATTCTCCCACATGAAATCATTCAAATCCTGCACCATTGAGAACATTTAGTGGTGAGCTTGTTGATTATAACACACACAAGAAATTCTATTGAGGCGATCACCAATCTGGAAAAATGTTTATAAGGTAAAATGTCATTAATTTCAAGCCGTTTGCCGTTGAGGATGGCCTAGCTGTAATTTAAATTCGTACGCGTCCAACGTTTGTCTTCGTAATACACAATGGTCACCAAAATAGAGTCCGACAGTGTGGAAACTTTTTGGCGCTGTTTCAGTGACTTGCTTTCATTAGACCTGTCTGCGTTTGACAGTCATGGTCCGCATCTGCTGAAAAATGGTTTTTGGACAGCCATTTGTGAGGAATGAACTACAAAGTGTTGGCGATGTCCCGGTACCTAATCCATCTTCTCGCTTCGCTTTGATTCTAGTTAAAGGATAAAAAGGAGATAAAATAGGAGAACTAAAAAAAAAATGTTTTTGTTTTTAGGGTTTCTTGCGCCCCTCAAACACATTATTGTAAGAGCTGGAATTATCTCCCTAAACCTGTACTTTTAGGAGTTCAAGTGTCTTTACTATTATCCCTGTTGGTAGTGCACCTACCCTATGTAGTAAAAGGAGGTGCTTATTATCAGGGGATTTTAGAAGTTGGGGTTGGTAGCTCCACGTGCATTCTTGCGTTGTTAATTATATGTGAATAGTGTGATGCCATGGTGTGAGAAGACGCCAGATTTCCAGGAGAAAGGATTCGGGGTCATTCGGCTACTATGATATAGAAAGAATGTAGGCCAATTGTTCACCGTTATTGGGGTCTCGTCGTGGACATTTTCGGCTTGTTCCTCATGGGAGCAACGAAGTTGTGGAAATGGCGTACCTTTTTGGTATTTTGTTTTTTCTGTTCTCGTACCCTCGGGAAGCATGAATTACGGTAAGGTACCGGACTGTCGTCCGTCGTTACTCAACTCACCCCCTCAGCGACAACTAAGTTTGGTACACTTGACAAAAACCCAATCTGAGGCCCCGTTAGAGTGGACAACAATGAACTCGTGTTTGTTCAATTATTCATAGAACCAAGAAAATAAAATTTCCATAAGATTACTAGAGGAAATTCTGCCCCCCTAGAAATGTACCCAAGGAAGCTGCGACCCAACATTTTTTTCGGAAGGGTCAGCTTATATAGAATTCTGAGCCTTTTATAGGTCATACAGGAAGTTCTTTCACATACCATTGCCAGGGGTGATATTTATAGCAAAATAAAAACGCGCTACGACGAGTATACCATTCGTACACCTTCTGTACGTCTTCCTTTGTTTTTCTTTTTAAGGATATTTCATTCGAAAAAAATATTCCAAAGGAAAAACTACACTTGGTAGGGGAAAAGTGTTATACTCTTCGAATCGAACGTATATATGTAGGTATAATTGATTAAAAATTCCTTTGTTGTTCAACAGCTTGTGAGTTGTCGGGGAATCGCCTACGAACATTTTGTTTTAATGGATTCCACACTTTCGTAAGGGATACGTGTCAACACTGACAGAGTGGCTACAAACAGTTACGCTTTCGCTGTAAAGAGCATGAAGGTACAGTTCAAAACAAGGGGCGTTTTCTCCATAAAATCGGAAGTGTACCTCAGCCCTGATTTACATATTCTGAGGACGACATCCCTCCCATTTTCTACTTTTAAAAATAAGCTTTTAAGCGTGAAAGCCTCAGGAAACAAGTGCAAGCGGCAGTTGGAAAGTATGATACTATGGTGCTAAGGAATGCCAACAGTAGGAGTGTGCAAGTTTTTCAGATTTAACAAGAATCCATTTACTATGCAGCACGACAACGCTGACCGCCATAAGAGCTAATCAACTGCGAACTTGTGATCCGGGAACTTTTCTCTGAAGTTAGGTAACCGCCTTAACATAATCTCAGGTGTAGGTTATATTTCACGTCTTAGATTATATTTCAAGTTAGATTATATGTTGTACAATATCTCTTGGCTAGAATTAACCTAATATTATAAATAACGTATAACAAGTAAAACGTTAGACTAGCGATTCCTGCCATTAAAAATATACATTTTTTACAACAAAACCCCGGGCGTAAAGAAGATCGTCAAGAATTCAATCATCGATATTTGTCAAGAAAATTGAATTTCCGCGAGTATCCCTGGATGACTTCTACTCACTGTCTATTAGCGTCAGATGAAGGCTTCCTAAAACAGAAACACTCTCAACTGCTATCCCCGGATGCCAGTACTGCGAACAGTAAAGGTCAACCATATGTGAAAAAAGCCTTCGCATGGTTCTGATACGAACGAAAAAATACTTCGTCGACAGCTTTGTGCACGGACGGTGATAGGCAAGCTAAAAAAAATCCATGTGTATTGACTTTCTTTTCTGTTCTTTTCGTGATTTAAGAAACCAAGACAAGGCTTACGTTAATCACACTTAAGAGTACGTTGTTGATGAAAGGAGTGGAACTAATGGATTTTAAATTCACATATTTGCGTTAACGATTATTGGGACTAATTAGGGGCTGCAATTTGTATTTAAATCCCTCAAAGCCCCCAACCCAAAGTTTCTTACACCCCACGGAGCTTTCTAAAACAGCTTTAAAATATCCTGTAGAGCGAAAGCGTAACAAATGGGTTATTTGCACGCTAATTCCACTCCGTTTTTCCCTTCGGGAACTCAATAAGAGTAAAAAAGTGAATAGTTCGTAAAGAAGTCTCTCTGGCCACCCGAAGATTCTGAATTTGAGTAATGTACTACTTTTATATCGAGATTCTCATTTATGGAAACGAAGTTTTACCCAGTAGGAAATGTTCGATATAGTAAATATATCTGCCGCAGCAAAGAAATCTCCATAACCCTAAATTGGTGTCGCAAGTAATTTTTTCGCTGACTGGCTCTTGTCGTGTGAGGAAATCAAGTTTCATATTCTTGCCAAGAACAGTGGCAGACTAACCTCGAAAGAATACGGAATCCAATCACATTTGCAGCAAATCAAAACTTCGAACGAGATGGTCCAATGGGACAAAATGCGTTGAATGGAATAGAAAAACACGGAATAGCACGAGGAGTGTAGAGTCTAGGAAATCAATGACGACTATATGATACACGAAAGATGGTTTATGATGGTGCTTAATCGTACGTCGTGTGAGACCGGACAATTTCGAGCGTTCGAGCGAGTTACGGTATTCCTCCAAATGTGCGTAAACGTGACCTATACACCGGAAGCAAATAATTTAAGCAGAATATCTTTTTTTACGGAATAGTGAAAGCGAAAGACTCGCGTAAGATAGCCCACTGGGCTTTAAAACTAACACCCCCGGAAAAAGAGGGAGCTTTTATTGCCGCTTTCAGCATCGATATACACTTCAGAGCCTGCCTTCAGTCAGGACTTTTGTAAGCTTTATCACCGTCTTAAAATAAGCAGTCAGGCCTTGTGAGTCTGGTAATGAGCCGTAGCTAAAGACTTAAGGCGGCCGCACACACCACGATTTTCTGCGCAAGTTTTGCGTCCGGCTTTCACAATAATCCTATGCGCTGAAGAAAATGCAGTGTGTGCGAGCTCCTAGCAGGGGCAGAAAATGCTCCCTTTGGAGCGTGCTCCAAGTTGAAATATTTTTAATTTTTCTGCCGCAAGTTTTACCTCGCTGGGGACAGATCCCAACGACCTGCGGTGTGTGAGCGTAACCTGCGCAATTTTACTAATGAGTCAGCCAATCAGAACTGACCACCACTTTTACCGCCTTCTGTTTGAAAGTAAAAAGCTTTATCAGTAGAATAAAAAGCTCAACGGCATTGAAAAAAATGGCTTCTGAGAGGAAAAGACGAGATTATAATTTCCTGATGAATTCTGAGATCTATAACACAGCTAGCGTATAACAGATGAAAGATTTAATATCGAAAAAAATCCTGACTTTCAATAGAATGTGATGTTTCAAGTGACGTAATACCATTTTCTCGGTAAAGAAAACTGGGGCTTTCGGATATCTTTGCAGTTGCAAAAATGGTTGTAATGAATATCCAGGTATATACTCGCACAATGAGCGCAAAAAAAGTTTATCCACTGTCTCGGACGTCAAACATTCGCAAAAAGAATAGGAGAGAGCAGTACACGTCTCATAATAATAAATTTTATTCAATTCCATACATAAAAAACTCAAGTAGGCCTATTATAGAAGCTCCGTATTGCTTTATTTCATTAAGCCACAATTCAGTAAAAGCGGAATTGCTATTTTGCCATTAGTTTTCGCAAAATAGCACTACATAAGACCGTTCTTATTCAGCAAAAATGACTGAACCTAGCTGACTGTAAGCGCTCCCTTTGCTAGGGATTAGAGGTCTTAAAAGGGTCTCAGAGGCCACAAAATGCGAACACACGCACACACCGCAAGTTCAGGTCCGCAGAAACTCGCGGGAAAGTTTGCGCAGAAAATCGTGGTGTGTGCGGCCGCCTTTATTCTTTGCTTGGATTTTTATCTTTTTCGCCCTCCAGATTGAGCTAGGCTCGTTGTCGTAAGGCTCACATTTGTTAGATTACGTAAACTGGTATGCATACTAACAAACTACACCATTATTATTAATTTGTTCCGCTAGTAATTAATCTAAATTAATGTGTGGATATTCATTATGCTAAGCAGTCCAAGCTTTTTGTATTATACTACAACTGGGGGGATGGCTTTTTAAAGAAGTCCGCCTCCACAATTTCCAAGAGACACAATAAATTATCCAGCCGAAGACGACAGGAGTTGGAGAGAGATTACATACTGATTAGCCCCCGAATCCTTAATCAACTTTTCGGGTAACCGACTTTGTCTGTCGACAAGGGTGCAACAAGGCGACAATAATGTATTTTTTAGGAAAGTGTTTGTTAGGCTTAAAGATTACTTGTTTTTTTTTACATGAATCTTCGAGGGATAAATAGCGCTCGTGGAGGGAGCTGTTGGTTGGCGATAATTTTCTTCTTTAAAACAAGACGTAGTAGAATAGACTGAATTGGCAGAGATTACGGGAGACTAGAAAACACTTACGGAAATGACGATTATCGAAAAGAAGCAATTCAAGGTAATAGGCGAGGAGAATTGTCAGTTACTCACGGTAATTTGATTTCAGAGAAGTCGCTCGATTTACTCCCCAAATGATGCGTAAATCTGTTCCCAACACGGAAGAACGGCTAAATTTCACAGAAAGGAAAGAGTTCATATGAAGTCGCAATCCCGAACAGGAACCACTGACGACTGGCTGTGGGGATCGCCAGAACTATACGCGAGCACTGGCATGTGCTGAGTATGTGTCTGTGTCAGGCAGGGTGGACCAAGGAAAGGAATTGCGCAGAACGCACATAGGAAAGCATAACATCCACAACGTAATATTACCCTGTAAATTTTTTTTCAAAACTTCGCATATTCTTAAACAAAGAACCTTCAATGTATCGCACTGACGGTGGAAAGGGGTTTTCGCTAAACCCGGTTGTCTTAAATCCGATTCGCATCACATAGTGAGCACATTAATGTGTTAAATCTGATCCGTAAAGTGTGTACAATGAAAAAAGGTTTACCTGTTAACAGAAATAGAAAGTTTCTGTTTAGAGTATCTGCAACATAACAATAAAGAGGTATTCAATATGTACCATCTCTTAGCACAGATAACGCTTGGAGATCTCAGTATACGTAATCCCATCTCATCCGTTACGGGACACGCAAGGCTCGTTTAGTACGAGAAGTATTTCTTGCCATGTTTAAGTTCGGCATACATTTACTTTCACATGGATGGTCTCAGAAATATAGTAATCCTCTGTTTATGGGAGCATCTCTCGCAAACCAAAGTAGACCACGTTTCCGGTAATGGAATTAAACCCGTCGTGCTTTATTTTACATGTTATGTTATTTCATATATTCTTGCCTTATATAGTTAATTTGTTTCATTTATATTCTCATTTTTCCGTTATTTATTTTTAGTTGTTTTTATATTATTTTTATATTTTAGTTTATGTCTTTCCATTTCTATATTTTTTAAAATATATTTTAGTTTATGTCTTTTTATTTTCTCCCCTTAGTTTATTTTTCGTTCTGTTTTGTTTACCGTTCGGACACCGGCCTCCGTTCGGAGCTTTCTTTCCCGGTTTAGAAGGCAGCGAATGTACACGTAATCAAACCAGCACCTTGAACTCGCCACCCCTCATTTTAAGACTTTCAAGTGCAGTAACGTAAAGTGCGAACATCTTTCTACATGAAGCATTTAGAATAAAAGCAGCCCTTTTTTAAAAAATCTATTAATTCCACGAACAGCTGTCCATTCAATCGACATCACACAGCCTGTCAAGAAGGAGGCCTCGCTGATCGCGTTGCACTAAAGAATGTGTAATTTTTTTAAAAAAAATCCACTTCAAGGAAAAAAGGCATGACAACAAGGGAGGTAAATTATGAATTTTTCTGATAACAAATCTCCTGAACCTCTTTCAACCCTGAAATGGGATTTGTTTCCAGGCAGCCGGGCTTATTCTCAGGCGAAACTTTGACGTAACGATCCTAAGGGTTCGTTATGCTTACCAGCGGCAATCACGGCCCCTTGACGTTCGCAAGAACGTGTTCTCCGTGTCGGTTCCCACTCGCTAAGTCAGTGTTCTTCTACGAGAGTTGTAAGTTAGTCTCCTGATTTCTCATTTCTCTCTCATTTCAAAAACTGGATAAAAAAAGAAAATGCTGAACACGAGAGATGTTCTTGCTTCCCTAAATGGTTTTTCTTGTCGTGTTCCTTTTTTTTTCGAAGAATCGCGGGAAAAATTTCTGCTTGCTGATTTCGAGACAATTCAATCACTGGAGGAAACCTGTCCGAAGAAGCAGGTTGAAGGTTTCTGACCATGAC
Source organism: Triops cancriformis (assembly GCA_020615345.1). Lineage (NCBI taxonomy): Eukaryota > Metazoa > Arthropoda > Branchiopoda > Notostraca > Triopsidae > Triops > Triops cancriformis. The sequence continues at coordinate 65,381 of JAHZNP010000295.1, forward strand.
CAAAAATTTGTCATACAAAAAGGCGGAAAAGAAAAGTGGGATATTATCTCCCCTTGAAAGGATGTTGACCAGCTTCCCTTTCTAAAGAACTTGGGTAAGGTTTAACATGTGTCACTAGACCATATGATCGTAATATGCTTTCCGTGCGTTTTTTGTCCATTTCAAAGAAAGAACTTCGGGAAACGGGGAGCAATAGCCGTATCCAACTCTGTGACATGGTCAAATCCTAGTGGCAATCAATCTCGAACCCACACAAATATCGAAGACAAGCAGAATTGGAAAAAAAGGAAAAAAACAGCGACATAATCCGTTTCTGGTGCGAAGTCGTACTGTATGTAACGAAAGTTTCGCTGGGGATTTCTAGGAAACGAGCTCGTTTTCGCAGCGTAGTCTATTATTGACTTAAGCAGACTGTGAAAGGTAGTGTGTGCGACTGAGAGTTTTGAGAGGAAAAAGGCAAGAAGGGTCTTCAAAAAGGCTCCCCGTTTTCGCGTATGCGTCTTCTTGTATTGACTTATATAATGTTTGTGTTTGGACAAAAGGTTGACAAAGTAGTAAAAAGGGGAATGTGTCATAGTCAGAATCTAAAGCTTTTTCAATATGTACACTGAAAACCATACCCGGCTTTTTTGCATTTCAACCCTATCATTACTACCTAGCAGTAGCAAGAAAAAAACACAAACAATAGAAAAGAACAACCAAAAGGCACTTGGCTATTTTTTTCCTTTTACATATTTTTAACTCTCTTTTTCTTTTTGCTTTGCATAAGAGTCGAGCTAAGGAAAATCGATTTCGCATGCAAAGAAAAAAATCAGGATCATTCAATTTAGCGTTAGCAGGTCTAGAGGGGCTCAGCTGACCGTAAAAACCACCTTGAATAAATAAAGTTCTTTGAGGCTCCTATGGAGTGTGCATTTCTTCTGGAATATATATGCTACTGTCAACAAAGCAATCAATAATTTTTTTTGGCCTTGATCTATTTCAATGGAGCAACATATAGTTCGTTTGTAAACATTTTCACACGGAAGGTGTGGGAGGGGGACAATTGCCCCAAAGAATGGAATGTTTTCGTGTAATCCATGGATACAGACTCTTTGAGGAGGAAAATCGTTCCTAAATACTATCTGACATAAGCTAAACGGAACCCACGTCCGAGGTTTTATGACTTCTACAAATGGATGGTCGGAGTGGACGTTTCGCGCAGTAATCGTAACTTGCGTTCTTCCTCGACCACGCGTCGCACCGTCACCAGTTCGTTTTTCAACGCCACTACCATATCTTCTAGGTTGCGAACCTGACTACGTAACGACAAGACTTCCTGCTGCAGATCGCTGGAGTTGGAATGGGAATTGGAATTCGAAGCCGGGGAGGATGCGTGGTTCGCTTCATAGCTGCCACTAGATGTCGTGCTCGGAGCCTTGGGCGCCGGAGGTTTGTTCACTTTGTTAGGAGCGATTGCAGCTGCAGGTACCTGACTGGGCGTGATAGCAGCACCACTACTACTAGATAACGAGCTCAGTACGCTATTGGACCTAGAGCCAATGCCGAAAGACGGCGCTTTCGGCTTTTCGCTGCTGGCCAGCATAGGTTTGGTGATGGGATGAACGACGGGTTTCGAAGGTACGGAGGGCTTCTCTTCGCTGCTGTGGGCTGAAATGGGCGGGGTGACTTTGTTGGGCAAAGAGGGGGGAGCTTCGGATTTAGGTGAAATGGACTGTCGTTTTTCTTGGCTCTTTTTCAATTCCTCCATCCATGGCGCTTTCACAGGAGGTGATTTGGCTTTCGGGGGCGGTTCTTTGTTTTCCTGGTGATGATCTTCAGGGAGAAGGGGAGCATTAGGTTCTTCGGGAGTCACGGGAAGAGGCTCTTTCTCTTTGTCGTCTGAATTATGGTGGGTCGCAGCGGCGAAATTATCTTCGTTCGCCAACCATACGTTTTCGTCTTTGAGGAAGGCGGTGGAAGGCGGACGCCGCTTCGGCATGCGGACTCGATTAGCGGTGATGTGTTGCAAGGAATCAGAGCCCACTTCAACGCAATCTAGATCACACTCGCCTACAAGGAGACAACAACATTAGCCGAGGCGTGAAAGACACTAAAATTTTGGATTGGTCATCTGGCAGGAACAGAAACAAACATGTACCCGTACCCATACTGTGCGTCTTTTATCTCTCACTTCCACTATTGTGTAATGAAAAGTAACGATGTAACGTTTAAAGCAATATACATCCTGCAGATCTGTTCGCATTTCTTCAGAAAGTGTTCTAAGTTGGTCGCGAGACGTCCGCCCCTCGCTTTGCACTCACAAGCTATTTTTTTTAGCTTTCAAGAGGTTCAAACACTTCGCTACACTGCGCCAATCCCCGAAAGGTTTTCGAACATCATTTCAGCGTAAGTTTTTATACTTGAGAGAAATAGAGTATGTTCAACATATCTTATGGAATGATCCCCCCCCCAAAAAAAAACTAACTTATGACACTTCAATAATCTATTACTTATTCAAGAAACTAGGTGCGCTCTGTTGGATGAGCGTAAAGGCTGATTCCACATACCATTTCTGGGTTATCTTGCAATTAATGGCACAGCCGACAATAAAATGAAACGACAATAAAAGGTCTGCCCTATCTTTCTCAAAAGTTCGAATAATACTGGTTTCTATTTAAGTTAGACGATAGGGATTATTACTACGGAAAAAGCAAAATGAAACCGAAAGCCACTCGTTGCGGATTTTATTCCCTGAAATAACAAGGAAGGTTTCCAACAACAATGACTCCGTTCAAGAACTTTTCACAAAAACGCTGGCTCCTTACTCTTGTCTTTTTCTTACACTGCGCTGTTGGCACTGAACAATTAACAAACACTAAATAAAAAAGGGCGCCAGGGAAAACAAGGGCGAAATTGTCAGTCTCTTCAACGTGGTAAACTACGCAGTTCACGTTTTCAACTAGCGTTCTGTGCTTTCAACGTCGGTTTCGTCGCCACAGCACTCAAACTGAACCTAAATCTTGGCAGAAACCTCACTTCTGAAAAACGGTAAGAAAACTAAGCACCGAAGCCTCGTATCTAAGCGGGAACTACTCATGTTACGTATTCCTACTACTTGGTAGTAAATTTGTGTTAAGGCGGACCGGAGACGGAAATTACAAATCGATTGTGGACAAGTATAACCCATGTTAGTTTCCAATAACAATGATAAGTGCCGACCTACAGATACCTGAGGGTTATAAAACAAGCCACAATAAATAACACAAACTACTTGTGAAAAAATCGAAGTAACACATAAATACAGAGCACTATCCAAGGATCTCAGCCATCAGTTGTCAAAAGTAATTTTTTTGGATCAATACTTAATAGCGGAAGCAATGTTATGCGACTCGGCAAAGCTATATGGCAGCCTACTTTAGTTTGCTGCTGTTAGGGTACTAGTGTCAGATTTTTAAGTGTTGCATACTTTTAATACGTGATACCTAAAAATAAAAACACTACACTCGAAGCAAGAAGAGTTCCAATTTTCGTTTTCCTTTCGCTGTAAAACTCTGGTAAAATGTTTACATCTTTCATATAATTTTCAATAAAATTTCCACTAGCTACTTTCTTATTGGGAAAAAGAACAGGTTAAAATCACCAAAGCCCTACGAATATCTGTACGAACTAGAACAAATTTAACAAATGGGGAGCCCCAAATTTGAACCATCCTTTCACACTGATTTTTTTTCACTTCCTAATTCCGGGTATTTAAAAACAGCTGTGCTCGGGTACAAGTTCGACTGAATCGCTTTAAAACCAGACGCGATATGTTGTGCCATTTGGAAACGCCACTCCGCGCAACGTAATAGCAAGCGCTTGTCGGATAGGCGGGACCACTTTCTTAACTAATGAATACAAGTTCCGACTAATAGTTAGTTGGGGCACTACACGCAAACCAAAAACCGTTAGTACTTATAATCGTTCCCAATTCCCTCTATCTCAATGGAAATTGAAAGTGTCCATTGCACTCCAGCAACTACAATTACGCACCGTACATATAACTCACCTGGTTCAGACGACTAAAAACATTGCTAACACAAGTTGATAAATTATCCCCTCCACCTCTCTCCTGCAGAAACCTATCGTCGAAGCCTTCCCTGTGCAAATTGATAGCTTAGCAGTCCTTTTAATCTCACTATTACGTAATAAGTCTAATCTTCCCAGTCTTTCCTTATCTGTTTCTAATCACAGAAACTTTAAAACGGTCCATTGTGCTAAGCAAACTCGCGTTTTTGATCAGTTGTACAAAAACCTCTGCTGATTGTTGACACAACGATACTGATAAAAGACACCTGAATAAGAAAGGATCGTCAATATCGTCAAGTTTGGCAAAAATGTCCCCCTAACTCGTGGGCTTTGTTTCGACTTGTCTACACAACCAAGTATCCATGAATGGGCAGTATGACTTCAATGTAACAAAAACTTTTGCCAGTATATTGAACAGACGCGAGCTTGGTAACCTAAGTTCGACGTTGGTGATTTTTCTTGTTTTTTATTTAATTAATAAAAAGTATAGCAACGGAAGCTTACTCGAAGGACTGGGCTTCAGATTTTTCCACTTCTGCTCATCACTCAAGCTTTCGTGGGCGGTAGCAGGAGGGCTAACAGGTGGCCACTGTTTTTTACTAGGTACTAATTTATTGGCCAGCGAAGCACCAGACGAGGACGGGCTGGGGGTTTCTGTACGAAATAAAAAGCAACACAGCTTGTTACTTCACCACCAACGATCCGTACAAAATGGGAAGAAAGTTCAAATTATGCACCCACAAAGACAAGAGCTAGGGATTTACCTTTGGCACTTTCGATACTACTACGCTTCGTAGCAGTCTGAACTGGTTTATCAGGTCGGTCCGGCTTGTGATTAGTGCTCTGCTGGGGGAAAAAGAAACAAATGGTAAACCACCAGCGCTCGTGATTCAGATAACCAAGAACACAAATCAGACAGTAAGACGAACTAGTCTGCATTTCTTTTCCCAAACTTACCCCTACAACAATGAGCTCCACGAAGTTATCAGGAAAAACGCCGATCTTGCCTCCTATTTCTCCTCTCCACCAACCTTTGTCTTCGATATCTCGGGAAAGGACAGTGATGACGTCACCTTCTCTTAAATCCAACTCGTCGTCGTTTTGGGCGGCATAAGGATACAAAACTCGGGCATGTTCTTTCACTAATATAGAAAATATTTTTATTTAAACCGCAGTACGAACAAAAATTTCCGATAGACCATTCCTCGCACAAATTTCTGATAATTAATACGATATCAGTTACGAAAAAAATCTATATATTTCCAACCTGGTTTGGGAGGAAGTTTGGGTGCTTCTTCAGAGGTGGTGCTCGATACAGGCACGGAAGGGGCGTGGCTAGATGGCGAAAGATCCGGGACAGCTGGTTGTGGCGACTCCGCGGCGACTGGCTCTTCGACCATGCTCACAAAATTAGACGGGAACACGCCCACCTTACCATTGGCACTCCCTTTCCACCAGCCTTCTTCTACCTCGCCTATAAAGGCGATGTCCTCGCCCACGTTGAGTTGTAATTCATCTTCGTGATTAGGTGCGTAACTAAAAAGTACTCGACATCTTCGCACGCGTTCTGAAAAGTTCACACAAAACAAGAACCGAAGTCAATTCATTTAGGTCTCGTTCTGTTCGCAGTGACAAGATTAATGACGGGACTGGGCTTTCAATTTCTTTCTTTTATATACATAAACTCACCTGAGCGTCGAATAACGCCGTCAACCGATGAGGCCGGACTAGACATTTCCTGGGGTTTAATCACCTGTTATGACAAACGAAGTGGGAAATGAAGTGTTTCACTTTGATGGGTTTAACTTTTTAACGAATCCTTCAAAGTCAAAAACACAGAAAATATATCTGAAAAAAATGCTGGGTGAAGGAAAAAGCCAGTGAAATAACACTGCATTGGATTCTCTCGTACAAAGCTGTAAAACTGGAGGAGACCAAACAAACTAAAGTTGCTAGCTGGCAAACCAACGCTTTATCGGCGTTGCCTTTATCCTTATCAAAAAGGGCATGAAGAGCTCCCCTCCTCTTTATATACTGGGAGGGTTTTAATTTCGTGCATTGGGGAGAAAGAGCGATAAGGTTACTCTAAAATAATAACTAATTGACTTAGTCACTTATGAGGAAAAAGGCAGATCGTTTGAATACATTTAGAGAATTCCCCTCAAAAAACAAAGCCACTTTTGGGAAAAAAAGAAAAGAAAATCAACTTGCCTGTACGAAATTGTCGGGAAACACTCCTCTAGACCCATTCAAAGTTCCCGTCCACCAACCACCTTCCTGTTGGATGATTTGCTTAATTATGTCTCCTTTGTGCAAATTGAGCTCATCTTCAGCTTGGGCTTTGTAATCAAACAAAACGAGGGCTTCAACTACGAAACGGGGAATTGAATAACAAAAATGGAAAAATTTGAGTAATTCTACCGCAAAATATCCAAATGTGGGTCAGGTTTTTCTTCTGATAAAGATCTTCGGGGCAAAACAAAAACTACCGAGAAGGACAGTCGGGAATGCGATTTCGCGGGCCAAAGAAAAGTTTGAGAAAGCACGCTGATGAACAAAAAAGGCGTTTTGGGAAACTTTATAACGGTAAACTTTGAATTTGAATGGTGTGCACGCAATTAAACGGCGCAACAAAAGAAAAACGTCACCGAACGTGCTTCGCGTTGTCTTTTCGTTACGTTTCCTGTCCCTATTGGCACAGAAAACGGTGTTGAGCTAGAAAGGAAGGTGATTTTCAAGGAAGTTGGGGTTTTAGCTTACTTAGGTAGGCAATGGAATTAAAAAGGTTTACAAGATGCGACGACGTGTCACATCATTACGAGGGTCACTAATGCAATGTCACTACACAAACTCCTTTGTAAATACGTATTATCCCTTACGCAATTTTTGTCATCCGGCCACCCGGTTCCTGTTATTTTGATGCGGCATTTGTATCCGAAGGGTCAACGCGTTAATAACAAAGGTTTACATCACTTGAAAAACGCAAAAAAACAGGGTGGGTCACATCGTTATAGCTAAAAAGCTTTCTCGTTAAAAGGGGCGTTTTGAATCTAAAAAAGCTAGTTTTCATATGGTAAATACACGACACAGAAATTTCATGACTTTTTGCTTGTCTAAAACAAGGATGCCAAAATACTTTAAATTGTTTACCCATTGTTTAATGGTAATCCAATCGAGATATGGAATGGGTTAGGTCCAGGTAACTTCTTTCTCCACGCAACAATAACAATTTACTTGCTGGCAAAGTATGCGCGCATAACTAAAGCGTTACACCTAAGCTGAGTTTACTCATTGCATTGTTGGGTTTGGTTTGGGTTGCCTTGACTGCCTTTGCCTTACGGCAACTCAGCGTCCGGTCCGTTTGAAGCCGAAACCGGTACCGGTGTTATGGATCGTGTCGCTAGCCACAGGTCGAATCGATGACGAAGTTGACTCGATTCGATTCTTTCCAATCAAGCGCGAAGTAAGAAAACCGCGGCTTTTCGTTTATCCGTAGCTTCCGTTTCTTGTTTAGGATGAGTTGCGTTTGTGGTAACACGCTTATTTCTGTGGTTGTGGTTAAAACGCGTCTTAGGATAAACGAAAGACTGAAGCGTACGAATTGGTGAAGCGAAAAAATCCTTAATATGTAAGGATTTAACATACGCACAGCGGAAGTTTGCGTGGCGAGATGGATAGGCTAGGTTTCAGAAGGCAATGGAATCTGGTAGGTGAATCGCGTTGCGCATTGCGAATCAGCGCTGAGTGGTGTGTCTCCTGAAGCAAGGATTGGTGTTCTTATTTCGTATTCGGCGCTAGATTCACTTTATTCAGTCGAGAAGGACAGACGAGGAAAGCGACAGGCTTGAACGAGTAAAATTCAACACCCATAAGATGCATACTGTGTTAAAATGCGTGACGGTCGGATACCGTAAGAGCTTTTGTACACACTTCTCGGATTTCGCATTGATTTTCCTAAATTGTTTTCCGATACCTAGTTTTCACTGTTATGTGGAACTCTTCGCTCGGAACAGAGAAAGTAATCGAGATGGAGCAACCAGAAAAGTTCCATAATTGCAGTCGACAGTTGCTTACGCAGTGTTTAACCCATTTACAATCCATTACTTCCGACAAGTCGCTCGCGTTTGCTGCTAACGAGGAAGAATTGCAAATCCTCTGCAAGTAAGCTTGGCTTTTGAAGTTCACTGTTTCAATTGATAACTTGGGTATAAGAACAGTTTTATCTTGTTCGTGTCTAATTCTTACCGGGAAAAGGTCTACAGAAATGAGCATCATTTGCATTCAAAATTACAGTCGTCATTGTTTCAACAGCCAGCAACAAGAACTGTACCGTAAATTAATTGGCGGCGCAGTGGAAGTGATGGGTGACTTATGTCAAGACGGTCCTTTCCGTGACAGTAATTCGAAAGCTCATAAAAAATTCGGTGGGGAAAAAGACTCGTGACTAATACTACTGTCTCAAAATTTGGTGGCCCAAATTAGATTTTCTTCGACATGCAGCCTGTTCTCGCTTGACTGCAACTGACTACCATAAATGTGGTCAGCATTATCGGAAATTGATCAACGAAACTGAGACTCAACGCTCTGTATCCCCTTCACCTCTTGACACGCTCAAGAAAGCTTGCTGGTATTGAGAAAAATATTAATTATTTTACGCTAATTTCTTAAACGATACTTCGCTTCCCACACGCAACCCGTCAATCCAAACGTACTGTTAATCACAAACCCATAAACCTTGTAGCGCATATAGCGCGTTTGTCGTTTGTAGTACGCGAGCTATTGCCGAAGAGTGCGGAGCCGAAGCTGCAGATTTTGTAGCGCAGTACACGCGAAGGGCTGGCGGGCCTCTGATTCACGTAAGGTTCCGTTGAAATATATCTATCTCTTGTCACAATTTCCGGAAAGTAATATTTATGTAATTAGACACACTGTGCCCCTTTTTTAAGAGACTCGGCAGAATGTTCCTCTGGGTCTCCCTTTTTTGCCGCCGTTCCGTTTACATCAGCAAGAATGACGGCTATTGTAGTTCTTAGCTACGTGGTTTCAAACATTTGGTTCTAAAGAGAATGGAAGCAAAGGCAAGGAGAATCAACATTGGTGTCCCATCAGAACCTCCAAGTTTTTCTCCCAACCCTGAGTTGATTCACCACAAGTTTAATATTTCTGTCTACATTGTTGACACGGTTGGTGTTTTTTATGTAAATGGACAGATGAAGGGAGCTTTGTTCGTGTTTTTATTTCTGCTGCTTGGGGCGAAAAATAATGAGACTGTTTTGTAATCTCCTGCGCTGACAAAACTAGCTTTATACAAGAAGTTCTTGGTACCAAGGTACAGTAATTATGGCCCATTCCTCTTGTTTAATATTTGGTTAAGAATGGAGCGTTGAAGGGCCGCCTATTTTGTCGTCCCTTGTTATTACAATAAAGTGTCTCTTGACTTTTTTTTCTTCCCGGAGGAAAGTAATACTTGGGATTGATGGAACGGCGTACACTTTGACGGAAATGACAAAGACAACTTGTTGGCCACAAAACTTCTCAGAACTTGAGAGTTATGAATTATTCCCAAGGGAACTTTTCTTGCTCCTCAAGAAATTGAATCGGGGCTCACAGGAGTTTTCCAGGGCCAGATTCGCCCAAATTATGAACGTTTGAAGACCGAGATTTTGATCTTAGGGACGTCAGCGGAAAAGGAGCGGAACTTTCCGTGGCTCGTTTAAGACAACGGTGGAGTCCAAGTAGGTCGTTCCAAAAATTTCGCAGATGGCGGCGTGGGCGCCCTATACGCTCTGTGTTAAAATTCATCCAACGCTTTACTGGGGGCAACTTTAAAACGGCTCTTCACGTAACCTTTTTTCTTAGAAAATACTTGAAGGCAGCTTTGCGACACTTTCATAGCTTTCCCTGTCTTTGAAGCTTGAAATTAATTAGTCGAGCAAATTAGTTCGTTAATTTTTTTACCTCTGCCGATCTGCTGATCTACCGAATTTTTCACAATGTATGACCATTTTTTTAAGCTTACGCCTGTTCTTGTAGACTAGTATACGCAAGTTCAACGAGCAGAATCCTACAATAAGATTTTTGACTCAACCGTAATTTGAACGGCAGGATTTTAACCCGCCAAAACGCACGCTCCCCATTGGTTGACTCATTCCAAGGTGGTGTAAGAAACAAGCATGGCCGAGCACGAGGTATCTAGCACAAAAATGACCCCTGAAAACGGTTTACCTACAACCAAAGAGAAGAAAAGACGAAGCAAAACAGAGCGTGTAAAGTTATTCAAGGAAAGAGCAAAAACTGGGGTACGAGAAGAACGCGAAATATCAGATTTGCAAAGTCGCTATGAAACCGTAAGTTTCTGCACAAGTTTGTGCCTTTGAAACTTTAAAGTAAAGTGATCTCTCCGTTTTAGATCGATACGTCGTTCATTAAACATTTTAGAGATTTCCCGCTGTCCAAGAAAACGTTAAGAGGTTTGTCAGACAGTGGGTATCAAGTTACAACTGATATTCAGAGAGAAGCTATTGGATTAGCTTTGAGAAAGTTGGATGTTCTAGGAGCTGCTAAAACAGGCAGTGGGAAAACATTAGCCTTTGTAGTGCCAGTAAGGATATAGACTATGCTGTGCATTTTGAAATCATAACCATGCTTTTGCTTAGGTTTTAGAAGTGCTCTTTTGTAAGCGATGGACTCGGTTAGATGGCTTGGGTGCTATTATCATTACGCCAACCAGAGAGCTTGCCTACCAAATCTTTGAGACGTTAAGAAAAGTGGGTCGGCATCATGACTTTTCTGCCGGTCTCATTATTGGTGGGAAAGACATAAAGTTCGAGTCCAAGCGTTTGCATCAGTGTAACATAATGATTTGCACCCCTGGGCGCTTACTTCACCACATGGATGAGAATCCTTTATTGGATACCACTCCTTTGGAAATTTTGGTAATTGACGAAGCTGATCGCTGCTTGGACTTGGGTTTTGAACATACTGTTAATGGCATTATTGAGAATCTACCCCCTAATCGGCAAACGTTGCTCTTCTCAGCAACTCAAACCAAGTAGGATCCCATGGACCACCAACTATTGCACGCTTTAATATACATTTGTTTTCTAGATCAGTCAAAGACTTGGCTCGATTGAGTTTGAAAGATCCCATGTATGTTTCAGTTCACGAACATGCCAAACACAGTACTCCTGAGGGCCTGTTGCAGAGTTATTTAGTCACTTCTGCGGAACACAAGCTAGATTTGCTCTGGTCCTTCATAAAGAACCACAGGAAACATAAAACTATCGTCTTCCTTACCAGCTGTAAACAGGTACGATAATTTTTGTATGTGATTTAATGTGAGCAAGAAATTATTTACGTTGGTTGTTTGCATTATTCACGTTTTACATTATTACATTGTTTTAATTACTCGTTGCTCGTTGGTTGTTTTCTGTAACTAAACCATTTCAATAGGTTTGCAATTGTTTTGACTTAGTTTCCTTCTTATTTTATGTAAAGTTATTAAACTTAAATTTTTGCACCCAATTTCTCTTGTTACTGTTTACTCCATCATCATTAATTATCCCCGTAATGTTCAGTACGCCTCATTATGATACTGTATTTTAATTTTATTTTTTACATTTGTTAAAACTTATTCTCATTCGGAACCTTTTTCTTTTAACTCAAGCAGTTTAATTTCAAATTCATAACAGGTTCGCTTTGTCCACCAAGTGTTCTGTCGACTTAGACCCGGTTACTCACTAATGGCCCTCCACGGGGGTCTTCACCAGCTCAAACGTATGGCTGTGTACGAAGAGTTTTGTCGCAAAGAAAGTGCCGTTTTGCTGGCAACAGACATTGCGGCGCGAGGTTTAGACTTCCCTGATGTCAAGTGGGTCTTGCAGTTAGATTGCCCCGAAGATGCTGCAGCGTATGTCCATCGGGCCGGACGAACAGCACGTTACACCCAAGGAGGAGAAGCTTTGTTAGTTTTACTGCCATCAGAAGAAGAAGCAATGCTAGAACGATTGAAAGAACGTAAAGTTCCAATCAATAAGATCGAGTACGTATATTCTCAAGGAACATTAATTTTTAAAAGACTAATGAGAACACCTTTTACCAAGTGTCAGTAACTTGTTAATTCAGTTTTTAACATGTTGTTTTCTATTATATGCCGGGCGAGAGATATTGAACTGGTTTCTTTCTATTGCCAGAGTTAATCCCAGGAAGCTGGTGTCAATACAACGGAAATTGGAAGCGATGTTAGCTAGAGACCCAGAATTGAAAGCGATGGCTCAGCGAGCCTTGGTTACCTACATGAAAGCCACATTCCTGATGAAAGACAAAGAAGTTTTCGACGTTAGCCAAATAGACTTGCAAGCCCTCTCGCGATCGCATGGCTTAGCCGTCGCGCCTCGGGTTCGTTTTTTGCAGAAACAAGGCCTTAACACGAAGAACCCTAAACAAGTCCCTGATGAAAGTAATATTGAGTGTGAAAAAAGCACCGATGTAATAGTGCATGGAAAAGAAGCCACCACTTATGACTTCGGAATTGGTAAATTTTTTGGTACTTCACTTAGTCCAAGAAAAAATTTACCCCTCTTTATTTCCTTACTGCGTAGAAGACAGTGATGAAGATATATTGGTGGTCAAACGTAAAGACCATGCACTCAGTGACAATGATGATAATGAAAACATGGAAGAGGAAAAGAAAAAGAAGAACCGCATTCTGACCAAAGAAGCGGTGGCAAAACGTATCTTGAAAAAGAAAATTAAAGCTAATCAAAGTGTACAGTTTGACGAAGAAGGCAATGTAAGTTTAATTCCGAAAAAGTAATTTCTGTTGGTTAACCTGTTTCCACTTTGTTTCTAGCGCATCTTTGACCCGATCAAAGAACGAGTGACAGAAGCGGCCCGTAATTATGAATTAGACGAAGATAATACGACAACAGGAGGAATCAATATTGAAAAAGCAAGGGATATCTTGAAGAAAGAAGATGAAGTTGATAAGCTAGTCTTCCGTGCTCGCATTAAAGCCAAACACAGGTACGAAAGCTTTCTGAAATTTCGTCCAATTATTGTTAGATTAGGCATCCAATATTACATTAAGCTGTCGAAAAGTTGTGCCGCACGTTTATGATTTTCAAAGTTTTAAAGTATCATTTTATTTTAGAATGTACTTATTTCACATTTGTCGTATTTAGGGAGGAGAGGTTGAAAGCTAAAGCAGAACGGCGGAAAGCGGCTCAGGCTAAAGAAGAAAATGACGACGTTGATGCTGCCTACGAATCGGAAAGCAGTGTACCTGAGTCAGTGGCAGATATTATTGACACTCTGCCTGATCCTGATCGGGTTTATGGCAATAACGACGACGACCAAGAATCCGGTGATGACTCTGAAGAAGAGGAAGAAGAAAAAATCTTCCCCAAGGTAAAGGCGAAGCGAAAAATGCAATCGATGAAGACTGTGAAAGCTAAGAAGCAGAAGAAGGAATCCAGCAAGTTTGTTTCTGACTTGGATCTACAAGATGAGGAGCAATTGGCTTTACAGTTACTTCATCACTAAAAGATTTTAAGACTAAAACGTATAAAAAATACACCCGATGTCTATTCGGACAAAAATAAGGATGTGTATTTCAGTTATTCAGACGGTTGATTCGTCTTGGGAGTCCTAGGCTTTTTAGCTTTTTTCTTGAGGCCAGTACTCGTGGCATCTGCCTTCTTCTTTTTAGGCGCAAGCTTGCCTTCGCCTCGCAAAGCTTTCGGCCGTTTGAGAGTCAACTCCCTCATGTCTTGGCGCTGCATGTGTACTCGTCCGAGAGTTGAACCGAATGCATCTTTTGTGATATTCTTGACCTTCTTCGGCTGCATTAATAAAACCAAACAAGAATGAAGAGACGTGAAATACGGTGAAGATACAAGGGTTACCTTAGCTTGGATAGGCTGCTTCAATGCGGTCTTGAACAAATCTGCAGATGCTAATTTGGAACGACGCACAACAAAGTCGATACTCGGACCTATCTCTTCTAATTCAACGCGCGGACTTGGAGCGCCTGATTTTTTTAGCACAATCCTAAAACAAACTCGTTATTTTGAAATCATGTGGGCAGTCTTTGTACTTGTAACTTCGCATGAAAACTTTGCCTTCTGCGGCTGTGAAGGTTAGTAAATGCTCCAGACCGGCTAATCGCACATTTATGACTTGTTCCCCACGGAAATAGTCAATGAGTACGTTCTTCAGGCGTTGCATCTCGGTATTGCTATCGAACGGTTCGCCAGAGAAAATGAGACACGGCTTAGAGCCGGCTGTGACTTTCGCGTTTCGGAACTCTTGCAAGGATTTGAACTGGTCGACACCCAATTCAATCATATCCAACAAGTGGTAATCAAACATGCGACCAAGGATTATGTTGTGGGGTCGTTTCTTGTTGTGGCAACAGAAAGTGAACATGGAGGCGTCATATTTCTTGGTAAAATTTTCTACAGGGGTTATGTCATCAAAGGGGTTCAAGTCTTTCTTATCAGAATACAGCGTAGAACTCATCCGTTTTAATGTGTACTAAAGACAGGAAAAGAAAAGATGTTATACTGGAATACAAAATTGCGTATAAAAAAAAACGTACGAGGTCTTTCATACACCGAAAAGCCAAGTCACTCGCAGTCTTTCCTCGTAGAAAGGCAGTTTGCTTAGGGTTTTCTTCAATTTTAGGTGCTCGCTTTTCCAATGCACGTTTTGCTCTATGTGTATTCGGTTTTCTATGGTACAAAAAAAAGAAACAGTTACAAACATGTGTTATAGTTAAAGTTTCAAGAAACTTACACAACTCTTTGAATAACACCCATTTTCTTTCACTAGTGGTTTACCCGTGGTTTCAGTTTTCTGCACGTGTTTAAAGTTGAGCAAACTTGGTCTTCTAAGCGATGAACCGGAACCGGCTTTGATGAAGTTCCCAGTTCGAAAGACGATAAAGTGAGACACCGCTCGCGCAACGGCCGTTGCGCTAGTATAGGGCGGTTTGCTAGGCCCGTTTTTTTGCTGAGTACTGTACAATACACTTGCAAGTAATTTTGTGTCAGATCGTTTTGACCTTATCCCGAAAAAATACTTATAATGCCACGAATGTCACAAACATGTTACGTAGCGCAAGGGGAAAATTCCATGCCTAAAAAAAGCAAGGGGAAAAATTCATACCTGGCTTAAAGCCTTTGTGCATTAGCTTCATTCGGTATATCGTCTTTTATTGGAGCGATTACTTTCTCTCATTATTATTATTATTATTTAACTACGGCGTGATCGTAGCTCTTTGGCTGTATGGGTTCTATACCAGCAGATTTAATATACTGGATACTAGAGCGATTATACTTACGCTGAATGTCCCACTGAAGTCTAAGGGTGCATTCAGATCGGAGGACTAAGCAGCTTAAGCTAGTCCTCTCTTTAGTCCACAACATGAGTATCTGTCTTCAGCTAGGCAGGTAGGCGGGAACTAAGTAATTAAGGAAAATGGAGGCATTTGTCACTTTTTCGTAGTCCAATTTTGTAACATTCAGCGATTGACAACTGTATCTAACAGAAGAGAAAGGCCATTGTTCATCAATTAACTGTTGAGCCAGCCTTGGTCTCAGCCTTAGTCCCCTTAAACCCTCTTAGTCC
>JAHZNP010000296.1:0-80580 GCA_020615345.1 Triops cancriformis
TCGTAGCAATTGAAAAATTTATAAAAGAAGCCACGTCAATATATGAAGAAAAAAGGGCCATGTTATAGAATTCTGTAAACGACCCCCCTTGTGATAAGCCCCCTCGAAAGCAAATGTTATTTTCTTGTATTTTTTTGTATTATCAATAAATGGCCAGCCAAGAGCTAATGCTCACGCTGGTATTATATATATAAAAAAAAACTGTAAACTGTTGAACTGTAACAGACATTTCGGAATCGTCATGTGGAAACATTGTTCATTACGCCAAGTTTAAATTACAACAGAAAGTTGTGAAAAATTCGTCAACGTTCTCCAATAATTCATTCACACCATTTTCAAACCTCGACAGTCTTGTCCGAAATGTTTTTCCCTCCCTTTCACACATTTGTACTGAAAACCCGTCAAATAAATAACAGTACCTTCGTGATTTCCAATTAAGATCTATAGAGCTCGAAAGTAGCACTTAATCAAGAAGTATTAATTTTCATTCATTGTAACTTTCGGCAAGACAGCCTTTTTCAATCAAGAGTTCGGTGGTGTAGTGCCAGCTTCACCAACTTCCATTGGACAATCTCCAACAGTAAGAGAAAATTTAAATGATAAGCAGTCACACATGAGAAAATATGGAACTCAGTAGTAGGCATATGTAGCGTCATCCATGTTATCAATTGCTTCTAGACATATTACAACGCGGAAGGGTAAAGTTCAATGGCGACAAGACCTTGTTAATCAATCCTTACGTACTATATCATCTTCTAATTTCTGAGACTTAATACAAAACTAAATGAACGAGATAGAGAAACGAAAACTTTCCGTATTTCCTCCCATGAACACAGCACAATCATGTGCTGTCAATTTTATTGATAAACATTCGGTCCGTTTAGGCCCTAAATATTCAATGTAAATCTTTTGAATAACAGTCTAGCAATCGAATGAGAATTTAAACGCTAACTGCTATCTCAGCTTAGTCAACTATGAGACAGACTCCCTTACGACCAATACGAAATCTACGTTTCGCACCGTGAATGTATAATAATACTCAATTGTTGTTGCCATGGGCTAAATTTTGACAACTCGTCACGAAACGTCACCAAATTGTACTTCTAATTTAAATAAGATCAATAGTGAAGGGTGTTTAATTTAATTTTATTGATTTATTTTTACATATTTTACATTTTGTGTATTATTCATTACGTTTTAGTTCCGATTTATACTATTTAAAAAAAAATAAAAGTGCAACTAAAAGAATTAACGAACTAATCTAGTAATACGGATACGTAACTGAGGTATATCACTAAAATCCCACGATAAACTGGATAACTAATAAATGATCTTTTCTGCATGGTGCTTGAGATAGGTTAGGTATTAGATATCGTTTAGCCAACTATAGTACAGAAAGAAAACAGCGGAATGCGAAACCATTCATAATTATACATATGTTTAAAATGAATTTGTATTGGAATGCGTCAAATTCCAGATAATGTTACGAAAAAGGAGACTATGGTGTCATGTCTCGAAAATAGCTGGTGATTTTCACCTAGAGAATTTAAATAAGTTTCACAGGGATCTGGAAGCAAACGAGGAGGGCTTGGTTCTCATCACGGATTTCCCATTTGGCGGTAACCGAGATCTATGAAGGTCGAAAACAGCGCTTAATAATGAGGTTTGCCTTTTCTTTCATTGTAACTTACGGCGGGCCAGACTTTTTCAATAAAGAGTTCAGTGTTGTAGGTAACGGCTTCACCAACTTCTATGGGACAAGCTCCAACAGTCAGAGAATCACAACCAGGAGGGATGACGCTGGGGAAAGGTTCCCAAAATCCAGCAATGTTTCCATAGGCGTTAGCGTTAAGTTCAGTAGCAGCAGAGGCTAAAAGAAAAGTATATAAGGGAAAGTCTAATTTTCTGCCAATGCATTCCTATTTACTGGCTTCGAAATCGATGGCAACATTGATACTGCTTCCACGGTTAACAACGCAGGGCAAAACAGTGCAACCTTCTACACGCACTTCCTGCAGGGTGTAAGACGAGCCTGAAAAGTACCTAATTAATACACCAAGTAACATTTCTTATTTTCTGAACTTCTCTTACCGCAATCTTTGAAAGGAGTGGCCAGAGCTCCAGCCAAACCGACAACGAACAACGCAACAGCGAATTTATTCATGGTGATGGTTTCTGACACACCTTTGGCTCTATGAACTTAGGAAACAGAAGATTCTGAACTGACGCATCCTTGTTGATCCTCAACCTTTTATACCAAATGACTCAAACTGGGCCGAGACAGTCCAATCCAACTGAATGTATCGCACGTATACCTAGAAACCGTCCAGACTTCCTAGTTCCGTGAGAAAATTCTGACGATAAGCAGTCACACATGAGAAATATGCGACTAAGTAGTTGGCACATGTGGGTGACATCCATGTTATCAATTGCTTCTAGCCAGACTCCAATGCGGAAGTGTAAAGTCCAACGGCGACCAGACCTTTGTTAAATCAGCCTTTGTACCCT
This sequence comes from Triops cancriformis, assembly GCA_020615345.1. Classification (NCBI taxonomy): domain Eukaryota; kingdom Metazoa; phylum Arthropoda; class Branchiopoda; order Notostraca; family Triopsidae; genus Triops; species Triops cancriformis. Next base: position 2,509 of record JAHZNP010000296.1, read on the forward strand.
ACATCTTCTTCTAACTGTTAAGACACACAAAAAAATAATTGCACAATATAGATAAGTGAAAACGATCTGTATTTTCCCCACACACGAACAGTTGAATCACTTCTTGCCACGTTTATTCGCAAACTTTCGGTCCGACTTCGGCCTAACCAGTTAAAAATACGTCAGTGACTAATAAATTAGTTATTCGACTAGGTGTTTAGGGTAAGAACTTACTGGTGTCTGAACTGCTTTACGTTTCTGCGACTCGTGTTGGTAAGGTCATTCTCAAACGAAGACTTGGCCTTTGATTTGCTCTTCTGGATACTGGGGCCTTTACGTACTATTTCTGCTTCATTCGAGTTCTTCATTTTCTGAGGTTTAGCGGCTCGTTTGACCGATCGCGATTGGATGAAGGCGGTGCGCTGAAGCGCTTTGGTTTCTTCCGCGTCCACATTGTTCTTTTTCTTCTTAGGCTTCTTGGACTCCTTCTCCCAGGGAACTTTGTCTTGCACTTTGGGCTTTTTGGGTTTTTTGATGTTGGCGATGAATTCTTCTTCTTCATCATTATCATCTTCGTGAGGTCGTTTGGTGCCCTTCTGCAAAGGATTGAATTCTTTCAAACGCTCTTCGGCTTTCATCCTCTCCTTCTTGGTCTGAAACCACTCGCGCTTGGGTTCGGTGATTTTACAATCGGCGGCTACCATCTTCTCCGCTTTGCTGATTTGATTTGATGCAGAGGTGATTTCAGAATCCATTTTTTCTTCCTCCAAAACTCGTTCGACGTCTGGTTCCAAGGCCTCGAGCTTGTGGAAGTATTTGTTGATAATTTCTACAAAAATTTTCATTTACATTTCCCTCAAGTCCTGAAATTCCTTTTCTTATGGGTACCTTGAGGGATAGTTCGACTTTTGACTGGATTACGAGCTTTCTTAACAATCTCTTTCACGACTTTTCTCTCCGTTTCGCCAGCTAGGGAAACTGAAACTCCGCTACGACCAGCACGAGCTGTACGTCCCACACGATGAATATAACGCTCAATTGTTGGCGGCATACCCAGATTGATAACCTGCCAGGAAAAATGACTATATTTTGTCTTAAGAATTTAAAACTTGTTACAGTTTTGACTCCAGGAATATCTAAACCTCGCGCAGCTACGTCTGTCGATATGAGCACGTCGATTTCTTCTTCTTTGAATTTCTTTAGGGCGTCCAAGCGCTGAGGCTGTGTCAAGTTACCATGAAGTTCGCCAACCTGCACAAAAAGGAACATTACATAAGGGAAAATACGATTAAAAATATATCGTTAAAATTAAAGTACAAAATAATGAAGAGGTAAATATAAAAAAGAAAAAGTAAAGAATGACAACTGAGGACAGCACTAATATTAAATTGATGAAAACTGAGGACAATATTAAATGTAAATAAGTGAGTTACGTTTATATAAATTAAAAACGGAATATTTCAACAGATTATAAAACAAAGTGAACATAAATAAATTACAAAAATCATTAAAAAACACAGAACAAAGAAATACTGTTTCATCTCTTGTTTCATATAATGCTGAAAGAAAGCTTATTTACTTTAACGCCAAGTAAGCCTAGCTGGATATGTAAGCGATGGCACTCTTTCTTGGTTTGAACGAAAACCATGCAGTGATCTCTAAATGTTCGGCAGACCAAAGCTGCCAAAATAGCATCACGGTATTTCTGCTGCGCTGGACGAATCCTATTTGAAAAAGAAAATTTTATAAAAGTCTTTTTGCCTTGTCTTAGTCTTACCTAATGAACTCTTGACGAAGGTTGTAGGCAACATCTCGATTGCTATTGACGAAAACTTTAATAGGCTTGGATAACGAAACAGAAACCAGGTCTTTAACTTTATCGGACATAGTGGCAGAGAAGAGCATTGTTTGCCGTGTTACGGAACACTGTCGGATAATTTCTTTAATCTGATCAGCGAAGAATTCGTCCAAGATCCTAAAGTGAACCAAATCTCATTAGTGTTTGAAAGAACGCAACATTTCAGTGAAAAGAAAAGAAATAGAGGTATCACCTGTCAGCTTCGTCAATGACCAAAATTTCGATACTGTCTAAGCTAAAGGAGGGGGTATTCTTCAAATGGTCAATCAGCCGACCAGGCGTGGCGATGACAATGTCGGGATTTGTACGCAAAACTCGTTCCTAAGTAGATGTACATTTTTGAGGTCGATTCATTGGAAATTTTGGTAATGTTACCTGCACTTTGACATCCAGACCACCAACAGATAACCCAATCTCGATACTGGTGAACTGCGAAAGTTGTTTCGTAACTTGGTACACCTGGACGCCCAATTCTCGTGTGGGAACGAGGACTAAAACTCTGGTAACAGCTTCGGCTTTGGGTCTGAAGAGTAATCGTTCTAAAATGGGAAGCATGTAGGCGGCAGTTTTGCCCGTGCCTGTGGCCGCACATCCACACACATCGCGGCCCAACAACGCTATAGGTATTGTGGCAGCTTGGATCGGCGTTGGATGCACGAAATTCATGGCGCTTATCGCCTACATAGTAAATATACGTTACAATTTGCCTTGACAACTACAGATTTGAACGACAAATAATCGAAAGAAGATTAAAATTACTTTCATGAGAGGTCTGGATAAATTCATTTGCTGGAATGAATCCGTTTCGACCGCAACCGGTGCGTCTTCAAAAAAGCCTTCGTCGGCACCAGCTTCAGGATCACCCGCTGCAGTTTCTTTAGCGAGTTTCCTTTCTTTGCGTTTTTTATCTGAATCTTTCACTTTAATGTTATCCTTCTTGAGCTCATCTTCTGAAAGGTCTTTATCGTCTTCTTCGTCTTCTTCTCCTTCTGTGTCAGAGCTGTCAGCCGTATTATCATTTCGCTGCTTTTCGGCACGAATTTGCGCAATCTTGTCGTCTGTCTTCGTTTTGGCTTTCCGTTTTATGTACTTAGCGACGTCATTCCAAGGATCTTTATTATATTCCGTGACGGTATCCACAAAATCAAATTCGTCACTGAAATCCTTGGAAGCTTCGGGTTTATCGCTTTTCTTCTTTTGTTTTGGTTGAAACTATGGGTAAAGCGAAATAGTAAGAGGTCAACGTTACGTAAAAGCAGCTTTACCTCTTCCTCTTCGTCTGAACTTTCATCGTAGTTTGGAACGTCTGCTTCGTCGTCATCGATCGAAGGGATCAAGTCAAGTGCCTTACTATCCATTTTGTTAATTTAAACAGTACCTATAATTACACACTTAAAACTTGCACATATTACATAATAGAAGTCCAGTATAATTTACCTTGTTTTAAAATTTATATGTCCAAACCACGTGCAAACAAAATTTCTCTCAACACAGATTTTAGTACCATCTAACGACGAGCTTCACAAAAATCGATTATCCGAACTGATCCTAGATTGTGTACGGATAATCGAAAACATTCCGAAAAGGTTCCGGGACAATAACGAATAAGTTCGGATATAAAAGCTTTGGATGAACGAATTTCCTATAACTAAGACTGTTACAAATTCCCGCCTTTACTAGGAAAGATTTTGTGCTTGTGACATCTTTACTGGTGGGACCTGAGAATCTCTTTAAAATTCGTTTTACTGCCATCAGAATGGGAATTCAGGGCCTGTCAAAACTCATTGCCGATGTAGCCCCGGGTTCTGTTAAAGAAAACGAGATGAAAAACTATTTCGGTACATCTTATTTATTTCACCACGCGGATTAATTAATTTAATTAGTACGCTAATTTCTTTTTTATTTTACAGGCCGCAAAGTCGCAGTCGACGCATCTATGAGCATTTACCAGTTTTTAATTGCAGTACGTCAAGAAGGTGCGCAGTTGACTTCCGCGGATGGAGAAACGACGAGGTAACCATTATCGATCACAAAGAAAAGCGTGGTTAATTCTCTTTTAAATACATTAGCCACCTGATGGGGATGTTCTATCGCTCCATTCGGATGATAGAAAATGGTATCAAGCCTTTGTACGTTTTTGATGGCAAACCGCCTACCATGAAAGGCGGTGAACTCGCTAAACGCGCCGGACGCAGGGAAGAAGCACAGAAAGCGTTAGAAAAAGCCACTGAAGCTGGTACAACGTTGTTATTCGATCCGCATTTCTTAAAGTACAGTTTAAAATGTTTTTCAGGTGATATGGCTGAAATGGATAAATTTAACCGCCGTTTGGTCAAAGTTAGCAAAACGCATAACGAGGAATGTAAAGAGCTCCTGAAACTCATGGGAATCCCTTACGTTGATGTAATGACCGATAACTGATTGTATTATTTAGACGATCCAAGGGTTTTGTTTAGGCTCCTTGCGAAGCAGAAGCCCAGTGTGCAGCATTGGTCAAATCGGGCAAAGTATGGGCTACAGCGACGGAAGATATGGACAGCTTAACTTTCGGCTCTACCGTTTTACTGCGGCACATGACGTTTTCCGAAGCCCGGAAAATGCCCATCAAAGAATTCCATCTAAGTCGGGTTCTAGAAGACATGGGATTGGCCATGGATGAAGTAAGGCAATCCTGTGTACAAAGAAACTATCTCACTAAAGTACGCCGTTTTATGTGCAGTTTGTGGATCTCTGTGTATTGCTTGGCTGTGATTACTGCGATTCCATCAAAGGAGTTGGTCCGAAGCGCGCCATGGAATTGATCAAGCAACACAAAAGTATTGAGACCATTTTAAAGAACTTGGATACCAAGAAATATCCAGTACCGGAAGATTGGCCGTATCAGGAAGCCAGACGCTTGTTCAAAGAACCCGAAGTACAGGAGCCCGATACCATTGACGTAAGAGTTTGTTTCTTAGATATTGTAATTGAAAAATAACCACACGTTATAGAAAATATAAAAGGAATAATTTTCAGTGACAGTAATGGAAAAGATAGTAAAATAATGAACAATTCTTAAAACAATGGAAGAAAATCTTAAATGAGCTAAAACAATAAGAAACTTTTAAAGTTATTTTTGCTTTCAGTTGAAATGGACAGAACCCGACGAAGAAGGTTTGGTCAAGTATATGTGCGAAGGAAAGAATTTTAACGAAGAGCGTATCCGTAACGCCGTCAAGAAATTGCAAAAAGCGAAAAATACCAGCACTCAAGGAAGACTGGATTCTTTTTTCAAAGTTTTACCTTCAACCAAACCAGCAACGCCGTCCGCTGGAGTTAAACGCAAAGTAAATTCCTTTTCAGCTTAGTACTCTGGAAAATTGATTATCTTTTCTATTTAAGGCTGAAGACGACAAAAAGAAAAAGTCTGGAGGCGGTGGAGGAAAGTTTAGGAAAGGCAAATGATTTTTTTTTAATTCTTTGTATATTTAAAAAAACGGAAAAAATGCCCCAAGTGTCACAAGTACTGTTTGGTAAGCGCTCGGTAAAACTTTGCTTTCCGGACCCCCGCGGCCTCTTTTTGAATTTCTTCATGATTGTTAGTATTCAGTTCCAAGAGACCCATTACTTTCAACTGATAAAAAATGTAAAACGTTACGAAACGAAAATAAAAATCAAGGACAAACTTACGGCTTGTTGTCGTCTTTGGAACTCGGTCCTTTTGGTATGCAAATTCACTAAGAATTCCAAGATGGTCACGTCCCATATAAAATGATACAACGCGTCCATGGCGTCTGTGCAATTTCGTTCCTGCAAGCACTTAAACGCTGTCGCATAATCAGTCTCGTCCAAAAACTGACAGAGAATTGCGGCCTATTCGTCGCAATCAAACGAGTATTATAAAAAAAGATTGTGAAATACTTCTTATTGTTTCGTGGTTTCTTCCAAAACAGTTTGGACCGTTTTCTTTACTTAAGTTCATTTACCTGGGTATAACACTGTAATTGGTTGCAACATTTGATCATTCTCCTCAAAACAGAGTCGTCTATGACAGTTTTGGGTACCGATAGGGTAAAATATCGGCTGGAGGTTAGGGCAGCAACCAGATAATAGCGCATAGCTGGTGCATGGAAACCCAAGGCTAACAATATTACAGTAAATTAAGTAACATTTCTCAAGTGATGTGACTTTGAAATTACCAAACTGGAGATCGCCTTTCAATTTCATGAACAAACTATGATTAGGGTATATTTTGAGTGCTCGGTCAACCAACGATTGAAACACTTCTGTGATTGACGCCAGATTGTAACTGCTGGCACTAGTGAAACGTACAACAATTAGAAAATCTGCAAAAGTTAACAAAATAAGAGGTATTCGCTTACTTGGATAAGGCAGCAGGCCATAAATTGGAAAACTCGATACCAAGCTCTAAGGTGGTATCATCTTGAACGACATTGTGAAGCTTTCCCAGTAACGAGATCATTAAATTCAAGGTAGTCATATCCCGCAGTTTGTCGCAAAAGTTCAGTAATGCCGCTTTAGTGATATTGGACATGGGCGAATCGCGCTGCAAAGTCGCGGGAGCGCCAGAGGCGGTACGTTTGGCCGCTCCTCCACCAAACATTGGCACAACTGGAAAAAAAAAATATTATTAGTTTTTTTACGTGAAGGATATTGCGAAGAAATGCCATACCTAAATCCCATAACGTCCTAGCAAGCTTGCGATTCGGACGCTCCTTGTTTCTAACGACGTCTATAGCTAAAGCTGCCATGCCTGACGCCAAATCTAAAGCAGTACTCCACCGAGTGTCCACATTGATCAGAAAATCCCATTCCTGACTGGCCAGGAGTACCGCCACGCAACACTCGACAATCTCTGAACGAGGAATAATAGTTTCTCCTGTTCCTTGCGCGCCCAAACACGCTTTGCACTGAGACGACAAGTCTCGCATATCTAAAACAAACAAAAAATGTAGGAAATAAATAAGAAAAAAATTACAAATGAAAAAAGTGTAATAAATAAAGAAAATTAATACATAAGTGTTTAGAAAATTACAGGTATAATCTTCGGCATTAAACAATATGAAATACATTAAAATAAAAAATACGAAATAAAATACTCAAAATAATAATAAACGTTAGCAACACACAATAGATAAAATAGTTAAAAACACGAGAAAAATAGATACTAAAAGACACGGAAAAAGCGTGAAGTATGTTACACAAAACAGCTTACTGTTATATTGAGGATATTCGTCGAGAAACTTGTTCATATCCACTAAAAGGATTTCCCATTCCACCAATTTAAGCAGTTTATAGGTCGATTGATAGTTTAAGTTCATAGGTCCACTCTTCATCTTCACTTGGTTCGCAACTACGTTTAGAAATTCCTTCGAGAGGTCGTACTCCTGTACACATACAGCAAATATCCCACATGACAATACTGTTTTTCAATTTAGTAAAAATAATGTAAGTGATGTGCAATATTGACCTGTAAAGCTAAAAGCTGTTTAGCTTTCGCTAACAGGATGTAACACAGATCTTGGAGATTTCCCTTAGGGAGCGACATGATAACGCTCTGCAATGGTATGGCCATTTCCCACTGAAATAAAAGAATAAACAATGTAAGTTTGCAACAAGGTTCAAGATGGGTTTTACTTTCATATCCAGCGTCCAGAAACTCTGGTTCGGAATCAAATGCGCTAACTGGTTTAGGTATGATTGAATATCTGGGATGGAAAACGATTCCAGTAATTTGGCGGTCAATATATCTGCTGCTACACGTGGCGAATCTAATACAAAGCATCGATTAGCACTTATCCAAGAAAAATTGCAAAATAATACAATCGTTGAAAAGAAGAAGAAAACAACGTACTGGATACAGGGAAACTAGTTTCCTTCTTAGCAACCGGAATTTCCAAACCCTCGAAATCCTTTGTTAGATCACTTGGCTGCAAAACTGTAGCGACTTTCATGTTTTGGAGAGCCTTTAATATTTCTTGCTCCAAAGCGTTATTGGCTAAGACTCGTTTTAAGAAATAACGAACATTTTCGCGCTGGAAACTGTCACATTTAGGTAACACCGTCTCTACACCCTAAAAAAACATACTGTATAGTCTTCGAACACTGTATATTTGGGGAAGTTAACTAAATAGGGTAAGGGCTGTATTACCGTCAGAAAATACTGCCAAGCAGTCAATCCTTCCACGTTTAATTTGTTCAGGATATGTGGTTGAATCGGAAACCCTTCCACAACTCGACGTACTAGATTCAGCGTCTGCACTTTGAGCAAAAAATCTCTCGCTACAGTGAAGCTTCCACTTTCAGACGCCCCAGCTACATCCAACTCTGCCATTTCGCGGTAATGGAACGGCAGACTTCGGTTAATATTGTCTTCTTGCAGTAACTCCAGGAATCGCTAACAAATCTTCATTAGTCTAAAGGAACCGAAAAGGCAGAATAATACCGTAAATTGATTCTTGATAGAATCGAAAAACTTTTCGAGAGGATCTGGTGCTTTCTCATCACCTTCCCAAGGTAGGCCTGTGGCAGCCATGTATCCTCTCAGATAGTCTTCTCGTATGTTACAAAACACAATGGGAGGAGCCAAAGAAGCATAAGTTTTACCGGCTTTGGCAAAATGGGGTTTCGCCTGAGCCACACAGTTCGTGCACATATAAATGCACCCCAGATCGTAGTGCAACTAGAAAAAACGAACATTTCAAGCTTCTTTTTTACTATGCGTTTAGATTATTGTTACTTGGGATTCAAACTCCTCTTTGGAAATCTCTAAACCCTCCTCCCAGGCATGCTGTACATCTACAGTGTCTTCCTTCAAGTTGGCGAACGTTTTCAAAGTTGGGATACGAGGAACTGGAAGATCATTTTCTAACGCTGAACTTATCTTTTTGAGAACTTCGAGCGAAGTTGGGGAATAGGCGTCTAATTGTCGCATGAGCAGATCGAGCATTTGAGGCGGCACGAACGTTGCTGACTGTCCACCTGGCCTTTATTGTAAGAAGTGAATGTGTTAAGGTATTGAAATCGAAAAAAAAATGAAAGAAAAGAAATAAAGGTAAAACTAAATAATATTAAAGATATATATAAAATATACATAGGGATCATTAAAGTTGGCTTCGATTTGACGATGGTTTGGCTGGATCTGATGGCCCAGAGCACCCATCGATGGAAAATAAACAGTGCGAAGATGCAATGACTCGGCAGTGAAGCGACGTCGAGGGTTTTATGCGACTGTGTATCCATCAAACTTTCTCTGGCGAAGAACAAAAGGTCTAGGAACAACGTGTGCTGCATTGGTAAGGGAACCCTGGACAAAAACGAGTTACAGATACGGATTATGAAAAAAGAATGGTTTGACTGACTTTCCTTCCAGGGCTTGGAAGTTCCATTTCAAGTGCGAGACTACTTTTAACGCCAGAATGCGGAGTGCTAGGCTTTTCTTGGATCTGGGAGTATCGGGAACAATATCGGGGTCTTCGACCACGATGACTTGGTCAGATTTCTTTTGGGCGTTCGAAAGAAACTGAATAATCAAATCCGTGGGATTTAATTCTATACAAAATAACGTTGTTCCGTGTTTCCTTACGCAATCAGCTGTAAGCTATGAAGTTAATATAACTTGAATTACCAAGCGGTGTTTTCTTAAGTTGTTTTTCCAGTAGCGACGTATCCAGCAAGTATTCAAACCATAAAGTTGTGCCATTTGAAAAAGGTTTGTCCAGTTTCGTATCTACGTCCATTTTGTGGAGGCAAAGTTGTTGGCCCGATATTAACTAAACAAAAAATGTGACGAGAAACTCTCTAACGAAGTGAGGAATTATATTCCGAGTTGCGAACATAAAACCATGCAAAGCAGTCTGCCGCTTAACCACGCCTCCTTATTTTTGTCGTTGTAAACTTGGTCACCAATGCAGCCATCTATTGTACATGAATTGTACCCTAATTGCAGCTCCAGTTATCCGGATTATGCGAACCAGTCTTCGATAGAAGTAGGGACAATTAGATACCTCAAAAGAGTTAAACTGAATTAAAAAATATTAGGAAAATATCAGAAGAAAATATCGTTGAAAAATAATGAAAAACATCACGTCATTTTACCACAAAACTATAAAAGTTGCCTTTATTGCATTTACAGTTCTAATACTTTAACTTCTTCCAATTCCGAAATATTTTCCCTTTTTCTCAAAAAAAGTTAACTACATTAAAGTTACGTTTGTCTGAATTTCTTTCAGTGCCACAAAATACTTCAGAGGCGTTTTTTTTATATACATACAAATTAGATACGGATTATATAGGATAAAAAAATAAAATATTACTTCAGATAACTAGATTACTCTCCTGCGAAGATATTGGATCATTATTTTACGTTCGGAACACGTGACGGCGCCGTGGTCACTAACAAGGATAAATACATCATTATTTCTGTTTCAAATTCTGCTAACAGGTTTGGTGGTCGTTCGTTTCCACTGTATTTTTTTTTTGGGGGGGGGGAGGGGGGAATGCATGGCAAATGCCCGTTAAGGTGTTCAATTAACACGCGCAGAAATTTGGGACTACTGTCTGCACTGTTTATGTGACAGACAGTACAGACCGTGCGATAAACTAAGGCAAATAAGCGAAGGCACTGGACTAATAAAAAAAAGTAAATGTTAGATTTGGAAAAAAAGTGCTTATTCGCACAGTATCCCTGGTGGAGCCTTTCTAAAATCCGAATAAAGGGTCGAAGCATCTCTAAAACTTTTATGTACAATTTCGTGTTCCGGTAAGCCTCATTTGACGCGAAATTCCGTCCGTGTGAACCCATCCGGAACACATGCTTTGCGTAAATGCGTCTTCTTTTATTACAATTCGCCGGCCGGCTCTCTTAGTTCTTTTTATTCCCCAAAAAACGACCGTGAGAAAAGCGGTGTTCGAAATCTGCAAGTCACGAAAATGATTTGTATAACCAAAATCTGGCACACGAGACTACACACTAATAAAGCAAATCACAGTCTCGCCGAAAAAGAAAGGTTCCCTTTCGTTTTCCGTCCCTTTATCAAAATCGACTACCACTACGCAGACCCTATAAGAAAACGGTGAGTATTATATGTATTTCCTTTCTGTACAAGATGTTTTTGTGTCTCTTTCGGACGAAAAAAAATGTGACATCTTTGAATAATTTACAATGCCGAACCAAAATTTACAACATTCGTGACATCCACGACGAATAAATAAGCGAATCAGACGCCACGTTCACATTAAGTACTGTGAGTACGTCACTTCAAAGCACTGCGTCGGGCTACTGTCAGCACAATATCGCCTGAACGTATGCTTTTGAAGATCGCGATGGCTTCCGCGTGTGACATACCGATCAAAGACTCGTCATTAACGGCCATGATTTCGTCTCCCACTTGCAATTTCCCTTCCTCGGCCGCTTGGCCGGTTGGGAAGATCGTCTTCACAAAGATACCAATGTTCCCCTTGGGTGAGTCTCTCCCGCCCACGATACTAAAACCCAAACTCTTTTTGCGCGACCCTTTCTGGAAGATTACTGTGTGAATAGCGACCGATAAGCATTTGGATCGTCGATGGCCTCTATCGTGCACGACACTAGGTTCAGGAGCTGCCGCAGACAATGTCGTTGGGTTAATGGCTTCGTTTACAATAGGCTGTTCCGGTTTAGTGTGGGAACCGGGTGATTTACACTCCGGAGGAGGTCTAACGTTGTTCACTTCGTCAGCTTCGGCGCTTAAACGACTATAATCGCCGCACAAACGACTATTGGGGAGCAATAGCGCTGAAGAGCGACGCTTTTCACCGTTTTCTCCTGCTTCTTCTAATGAACCATTGTCATCATTAGGAGTGGGCTCGATACTGGAGTGGTCTTGCTTCGTTGCTTGCACCAGACGTTCATCTGCATTGGGTGTATCAGCTGGAGAAGAAGGCAAGCTTCTGTCGGCTTGAGAACGGTTTGAACCAGACGAAGCCAAGGTGAGCACATCTCGCGCTATCACAATATCAACTTCCTGTGGTGTGTCGCACAATAACATCCTGGCTTGGCTCAAATCCACACCGCGTAGCCGCTTCCCATTAATATTGATTATCTCGTCACCTACGTGAAGACGTCCGTCTCTATGTTTTGGGAGAAAAACAAGATAGTGCAACATATAAATCTCTGATAATAAGCTCAGTCACCTAAGGCTATTCATTCCCGCTATGTTTCTTGACTTCCCCTCGACTTTGTCCAGGAATCTAACCATCGTTCACATCAATCTCTTACATCGCGGTGATTTATAGAGCTTTATCCTTAAAGTTTTCCTTTCCTTTCCTTGACTCTTCTTTCCAAGACATCGCAAGTATACCTCTCGAGCTACCCTCCAATTCAACCCTTGTTCGCACTATACTCTCGTCCTGTGATATCGAACTTTACCTTTAAACTTAACCATATCCCAATAAACTTACCCAGACCTGGTTATATATTAATTTCCACCTCAATCTACCCTCAAATTTACCCTCGTTTAAATTGAATTCTCGTTCTGGTCTATGTTATCTTACTTTATCTCCGCATTACTCTCATACTAACCAATATTTGCACTTCTCTCCTGACTTCGAAAATTAAAAAATTTAACAATTGCCACACAATATGCCGTTCATCAATTATTTAATACATAATACCATTCTTCACCGTGTTCCTTCTAACTTTGTATTATAACTTTCTTCCACAAGCTACCCTCTATTTTACCCTCGTTTGTAACTGCTCTCGATGCTTCGTACTGTTACCCTCACACAAGGCCATACCCAGGGGGGAGGGGTTAGGGGGTCTAACCCTCCTCTGGAAATGTTTGTTTTATAATGGCGAACATGGGAGAATGCGCAAATGTCCCAAAAAATTGCAAATCAAACTCCCAAAAAACTTTTAACTCCTCCCCCCCCCCCACGAACCAAAATCATCTCTCTCAAATTACACTGTATTTCACCCACTTTTTTTAGCCCTAGTTCACTGTTGCCACTTACCCTTGGTTAAAGTGATCAAATTCATAAACCCACGCTTTTGCCCTTGAACTTAAACCCCTCAGATATCGCGCATTTACCCCTCTACCATTCTTTAATAAAACTTTCGAGATCAAATCGCACATGGTGCACTTTTTAATTAAATTTGAAAAGATGTAATACATATTTTCAAAAGTTTATCATGAAAAGGAAAAAAAACGAAGAAAGATTAAAGTCTATAAATGATATTTACCTGTCGGCTGGTCCTCCGGGTTCGATGTGGGCTATGACGTATCCCGAGACGACATTGTCTCCCGTTTTTTTGCTGCTAATATAAACGCCTAGTTCGCCGGCAGGGTCTTTAATTAAGCGCAGCATTCGATACTGTTTGACGGGCGTTGAGGGCAAGGGAGGCAAGGAGGCGCTCGGCAAGTGACTTGTGCCCGTCGGCTGGGATTCGAGCACCTGATGTTGCTGTGAAGCAGCAGACGGCGAGCGGCATACCTGACCTCCGACTCGAAACTGTGGCAACTCACGGTTCATCAAAGCCGGAGAATTGGGCACGGAACTGGCCGTCTCATTTGGCGCAAACAAGGGCGGAGAAAGCAAAGAAGACGGCGTTTCCAATCCACTCGGGCTGGCGTTCCAACTAAACCGTCGTTGGACATTGCCCTTCCCGAACGAAACGGACCTGTTGTGCCCGCGAATGAAGTGCTGCATCGTCTTCTTGCTGGCCGAAGCGGGTGCCGTTCCCCTGCCAGAGTTTGTTCCTGGCTCCGGGTGCCTGTCCGCTTTGCCCTTGTCGCCCGCGATGCGCCGTCGGAGCGTGTCCCACACCGTGACAGGCTTGCGGACTGGTTCGCTGTCCGGTAAAGAATTGCTAGGCGACAAAGTGTGGGAAACGCTCTCGGCGCCGAAACGCTGCCCCGTGGCTAGCTCACAACTCTCTTCTTCGAACACCCGCAAGGGGGTCGAACTACTGCTCGCCGTGCATTCAGGTCCTTCCCAACCGCCACCACTGCTACTCACGTCCGAACCATTGAGCGAACTCGAATCCGAATTTTCCTTCTCGATACCACTATCGGTATCGTCAAGGAAGCGGCGTCCGTGCGCTGGTGAGCTGGATAAAGGGCTTTTCGCCTGGCGCGCGTCCCCGACCGAGCGCTGGGACTTCTTCGACGCATCGCTATCGTAGCCGGACTCGTTGTACAAACTCAGGTTGTGGCCGGGCAAGGCCAAGGAGAAGCTCTGGCTCTTGGTGCGGCGCTCGCGTTCTGGTCTCGACTCGGCGTAACGGGGCTCGTCGAACGGTTGGAGGTAATGGTGAGCAGCCAAGGCCGGGCGGGAGGTTTTAGCAATGCAGGACGCCGAGAGACTGCGGGAGTTGGGGTGCAAGGAGCCTTCGTGGTACATGCGATGCATTTTGGCTTTGATCTGCTTGACATCGTAGGCCCCGGCGGCTGGCGTGCTCGTCGGGCAAGTTAGGACCGAACTGATGGACGTCACGGAACCCGAGTTATGGCCCAGGTTGCTGGATGGATGAGTGAAAGAAGCGTGCCGCTCCACTTTGGCACTCGTGCTCGTGGGCGGGTGGAGGTGCAGGTGTTCTTCGGGGAGGGACGTGAGGCGGGAACGCAAAAAGGCATAAGGGAAGCCGGGTTTTTTATGCTGGCCATTAGGACACGTGGAAAGATCGCCACGATCGGACGCCCCGGGGCCGGTATTCCCATCAGACGGACTCCAAGTGCTAATATTCTCGCAACTGACCGTCTTCAACGGCAGCGAACTGGAGCACGTGACCCGGGGATGGTGGAGCGACCCGGATTCCGCGGGAGAGGTGGGGTCAGTTGGGTGCTGTGGTTGGGGGAGCAGAGGCAACGACCCTTCAATGGCGGCCGAGCCCAAGTGAATCAGGTTGAAACCTTCGCTCGGGTCATCGCACCGGTAGTAGCTTGACAGCTGGGAGGTGGACGAGCTGCGGAACAGAATCTTGGGATTCACTAATTGGGAAGCCTTATTGCGAGCGGCCGCGGGAGGGCAGCGCCGGGCCTGAGATCGGCTGTTGGGGCCCCGGTGGGGCTGGGTGGCCGGCGTAGCGTGATTGAGAGGCAAAAATACATCGTCAGGGTCGCCGCGGGATGATGAAGGAACCCCGGTGCCGATATCGGAATCGGTTGAGAGGCTTCGGGGCAGCGAAAGCCGCGCGTCCAGCGGTAGGAGCGTTAAACGTTCACGAGAATCTCCTTTCCGTAATTGATCCAACTTTTTCCCCATTCGCCTGCCCCATGTGAGAAACCCTACGAGAACAAAACCGTCCCATCAAAAACCTCATCTGTTACCATGAAAAATGGTGATAAATGATCCGTTTTCCCCTACCTTTTCTCGGATTGTCTTCCACCACCATGGCTGGGAGGGCGGTGACGGTCTGGTAAGCGTCCTGTGCATATTTGGAAGGTTCCCGGTTTTGATGAGAGTCGCCAGAGGGCGTCAACAGAGGTGCGAGACTCACGAGCTGAGGGGCAGGATCCGAGCCACGGCGCTTAAATAACCTCATGACTACTTAATAACCTAGGGAGAGAGAAGGAAACAAAAAATTTACTACGTTGACACAGAGTTATTGGTTTGTCGAGCTCCGTTTGTTTGCTTTCAAAGGTTTGTCGGAAAGGGGAGGGTAACTGACGGTAACAGCGAAGGGAAAAAAAGGAATTATGGGCCAATATAAAAGAAGACCACTTTTCCTGTCCTTTTCAGAACGAAAGCGCAATGACTCTAACGTAAGAAGATCACACCCTGACATACAGGATTTTCGGTCGTTTATTCTCAGGGAAACATATATATCCATTGTAAGTTCGAACTAACGAATCTGGTAAATGGTGACGGGGGAACATTTGCCAACATTTTTTCTGGGGCATTGTGCGAATAAAATCATTCAAGCAGTCCATAGTGCACCAAGCACTATTCATTAACGCTATGGGGTGACAGTACGCAACAACGGAATCGGATAAAAGGGAATGTCCCCTAGCCTCGCAACGATAAGCGGGTTCAGTAGAATTTCATTCTTGGGTAGTTGCCGAACTGTTTGAGGGTCACGGGACAGTCAACACGCGAATCTTTATGCCGCTGCTGGAGGCGTGGCAGTACTATCCGTGTCATTGGTTTCATTGTTGCGTACTAGTAGTCAACATTCCGTTGGTCAGATTATACAACGCCTGGTGATTTGTCTTTCCAGATAATTTTCAAATGTTCGGCAGACCAAAGTTTTCGAATTTTTTGCTGGTACAATTCATTGTTGCCTTGACTCTAATTCAGCGTAGCATGAAAAAGACTTTTTATTCTAGAGGCTAGCGAGTAATTAACCCTGGCAAAATTTCTCAATGTTATTGGGAACACTAGGACGAGTTCAAATTCAATTAGAGGAAAATAATGTAGAGGAAATATAATTTTTGGCTTAATCAAACATGCCATGCCATAGAAGTAAACTTTTAACTAAAGTATAGTAAAAATTTTATCTACTACTAAACACAAAAGATGTACACTTAACATAAAATGTTTTAAATAGAACACAATCAAAGTAAATAGATTTGAGAATTTATGGTAATTAAAACTGATTAAACAAAAACTAAGAGCATCGAAATTTATATTTTTTAAAATTTATTTAACAAATAAAAATTGATTAAATATACTTGCATGTTAATATATAATTGATAAAATATTAAACACGTGTTTTTCAGTATCCAGTAACTTCAGAAATTGAACAACAATACGACAATGGACAGTTTAGATACCTGACAAGCTCCTCCTACGAAGTTAATGGCACAGAATGCAAGTACAAAACACTTCTAGGACATTCCTCAATAGAGCGAAACGTGTAAATGCATGTCTGTTGCATTTGTGCATGCGAATGGTTTCGAACGTTTCCTGTGCACACGAGAATGAATCCGAGCATGGATCTGGGATCGGATCACGCAGCAACACTAAATTTCACTGGCCGACATCCAATTCAAAAGCCAGGATGCGTAAATTGTCGAGAACACTTATAAGCACTCTTATCTTCAAAGGACTACGGTCAAGATAGACTTGACAAGATCGGTTCACGAAAGCTCTCAAGTACTTTTTCCTTACCCGACTTAACCACTCAACCAATCCCTGTCTTGTTCTACATTTTCAATCCATCCTAACGCGCAACAAACCAACGTCTCACATTTACACGTCTTTCTCCCCTTTTTACACGTGGCGTTTACACGCCTTTATTCCGTTGGCAGAATAAAGTCAAGCCATTTGTCAAGACACGCTTACGCGTTGCTTGCAGAACAATAGGATCTTCTTTCCGGGGCCAAAGGGGGGCAATAGCTTTGGCAAAAACCAATAGTCTCATAACAATTGCCGATTCCTTTTTACTTTCTTTGGGTTCGGAGGGTGATAACTATATAATAGCCCCAAACGTTACAATTCAGGAGGCGACATCTGGTCTGTTCAAGGAACACGGGTTTAAGAAGAACGTTGGACCCATTTGGGCTTTTCAAGAAAAAGAGCCAGGAGCCAAAGGTGGCATCTGCTCCTCGTGAATTGTAAGGTGAGAGCAAGAATCGTCTCTTTTCGCCAGTCTTGAAAAAGCACTACAATAGCAATTTTGACGGGGGCCTGCTGCTTGGCTGTTACATTTTGCTGGTGTTGGCGAACCTGGCGCTGCTTTCCAAGACCTTGGGCGCGCGTAGAACAACAAGAAAAAAGGGAACGCAGACCCTACTTTTCTCTTCGGTCCCGAGCCTTTTCCAAGGAAAACGATCTTAAATACTATATATGCAAGGCCCAGGGATCTTGAACAACTCAGGTGGGTCCGTTTTTCTTCCACCGGGCCACAGAAACAGGTGTGGTGCACCACCTTTTTCATTGCTGCAACAAGCAGACACGAGTCCGAAGAGAAAGACGAATTTGATGAGCGGTCTCCTTACCGGCAAAAAAAAAGAGAAAAAAACGCCAGAATACCCAACACGTGGTCGTTGGTTTTATTCAGCTTTTTTATGGTCTCCCTCTCTTTCATTTTATTTATTTTTCATTTTTCTTTTCTTTTTATAGCTAGCTGGAATTTTCGAACCCAGTTGACAAATGAAGGTACAGGTGGTCATCCTTGAGCCACTAATGCCGTGTATGGGGGATGGGGAGGCCAAGACACGTTAAGGAACTCGTCAGTCTTAACTTTCTCTGCGCTTGGAATACAGGACAATACCTTTGTAATTAGGCATTTGTTGGGCAGTTATGCGAGTCCAATGGTAGAAGGATGGGCAACCAACGCCATTTTCCCCTGGAAACCCAGAGCGGAACTTATTTCACTCGATTTCGACACGGACCCTTGATTTACGTAATTAGACGGCTAAAGAAAAGACCAGGGTAATGAAAAACCTACCAACAAAACGGACACTGCCCTGCGCGTCGCCATTTTTTTGCAGTAACAAGGGGGCTGTAACTGATTTGGGATGGGGGGGAGACAATTCACCTTTTGTCAAAGCTTATGGCGTAGCGAAAGGGAAAACTGAGTGTAAGTGTGATGCTCGTCTGGTGCCAGGCCAAGAAGATTCACGTGACGGGCATGATTCACACACAGGTGAGCGCGAGACGAGGACCTTTAACCACACGGAGCTCTCAAAAATTCTTTCTTGTGGTGAAGTTTTCAAGGTTCCGATCCATCCTTTTTTCGTATTGTCTGCGTTCCCTTTAAAGCGTGAAGAGATGTATAGGACACAATCTCCAGGGCCTTGTGCGAGCATCTCACCTTTTGCTGTGATGGGGGATGTGTAAGGTTACCTGTCAAAACTCTCTCCTCTCGTAGCTTTTCTATTTTTTACTTTTTTTATTTCGGGCATCGCGATGCGGTTTGCGAGATATCGAATCCTACCTGGATGACGCTCGACTTCACTTTATTGCGTGGCATGTAAAAAATAGAGGAGGTATTAAATGAAATAAAACACGCGCAGGGAGCTCGGGTGTTGTGTATGTGTCATTTGGGAAACCTGGGGTGGAGTTTTTAATAGAGAACGACAGAAAAACCTTTTTCAAACCTACTCACTGCCAAGATCATTGAAGCACAACGCTTTATGGATGGGCTTGAATGAGTACTGGCTATAGGGTCACATTGGGACAGGACAACAACCCTTGAGGCAGAACACTGATAAAAGGAGTGAGCTGGGGAAATTATATTGAAGCAAATCAGTGGCGTTTTCTTAAGAAGTTGAGGGCCCGAATTCGGGGAAGATTGGGGCGGCGCACGTGTAGGGGCACTACAACCAGGTCCGAAACGTAGGCAAATACAAATACTCGTTTTTACCTCGCTGGTAAAGCAAGAGAACTGGCGGTGGGGGCCCACCCATGCCCAGTAATCAAAGGTAGTTTCGGAAACGAGTTTACTAGTAGTGATTCTGTGCATTACAATACGTTGTAATGACAGGGCGGGGTGAAAAACTCCCATCAAGCGAATATGGAACGCTAGCTTTTAACTCTGACCACCATAGGAGCGCCAGCGTCGAGACTCGTTTCACTTTCAACAATGAAACCTTCGTGACTCCGTGAGCCTACGAAAGGTGTGAGAAATAGTGTCTCTGGTACCAAAAAAAAGTCATCCACGCGTCTCAAGCTGCTGGTAATTTCCCTCTCTTTGGAAAGGGTTTTTCACAGGCCAAACATAACCCAAGATTGTGTGTATACGGATGCACTTGCCCTTGCAATTAGTTCCACTTGAAGAGTTCAAGCAAAAGTTGGCTGTTTCTCATGCAAGAAGACCTTTAACCCGCGGCAAAAGTTTCAAAACAGAGACAAAAACAGTGGAAACTGCTTTGTGACTATAGCGCAGCTTTTGCATAGACAACCATTAGAGGAAAAAAAACAGTCCGTTCTTCCTGTAGCCAGCCGCTTTTTGAGTCATAAAAATGAGGAAAACTCGGCTTGGTGCCGAGCACATACGGGCGAGGCGTTCAATTAGCATGCAGTGGGAATAATCTTTTGCATCTCTTCAACAAAGGCTTCTGTACTACGTTTAGCTAACAGCCAAAGATCAATACCGAAAAGAAAAACCGGTCTGTAGAACATCTTCTCTTATCTTCCTGGATGGGATACATTTACCGAACACTCAATACATGCGTAGCGTATACACACTTAGCATTACGGCGTAAATGATATATCAATCGATCGACTTTGACAAAAATACGCTAAGGAAGGAAGGCTAACCTTCCAGGGTGAGGAAATGACTTGATAACCGTAATAGCTTGTAGTATTATTACGTGTTATTAGACGACACCGGGGGGAACGGGCCAAAGTCTGGGAGAAGACTGGTTAATAGTCACAAACCCAGGGAGCATTGGAGGACCGGATACGTTACGTGGGAGTCGTATAATCATAAGTTAAGGAACTCTAGTCTAGAAAACTTGAAAAAAGCGCCCACTTTGGGCTATTAAAGACGCCGGACTTCCTGTTGGCGTTGCTTGAAGAAACGCGCGCGCGGGAAGGGGGAGCTGGGCAACAATGAAAGCTTTCGAGGGGTACGGCGGATTTGTTTTTTTTTTCTAGCCCCGAAGTACTCGTACTACATGCCTGTTCCTCACTTCCTAAAGATGGTTATAGCTTCTACATTTTCGCAGGCTTTGCTTTTCGAGAGTCTCTCCAGAGAGTGGTAAGCAACCCTCGTGTCAAGTGAGGCAACGTGACAAGAGAAAACTGTACGGCTCCATCTGGTATCAGCTGGAACTTTGGCTCGCCTTAGAACATTACAAGTACACGCAGGAGAGATCTTGTACCATATGCACGAAGTCACAAGCATCCTGTGTTATTTTTTCGTCTTCCGATTACTCAGAAAAGGGAAACGGGGCTGGGGGGGGGGGGATAAGATCGAGCTTACATTGTTACAGCTGGGGCTAATTGTCTTTAGGGACGTGGAGTTTAGTCAAGTGATGAATCTCAGCCGAGCTTTTTGAAGGTCTGTAGCAAAAAGGGGAAGAAAAAAGGTGAGAGACCCAAGATTCACTCGGATGGGCCTTACTTGAGACGGAACAGGAAAACCCTTACACCCTCGTTAAAATGGCAACAGTAATTTAGTCTTAGATCGCTGGAGGCGGGAGAGCGAAGGAAGAGAAAGGGGGATGGACAGAGAGAGTGCTGAGGAAGTAACTCCAGGGTGTAGGTTTGCCTTTTGAGTTTTCTTAACTAGGTTTTCCTTTACAGAACTCGAAAAGGAAATCTTTTCCACGTGGTCAAGCTTCGCAATGGGGCAGCGGACGTGGACAATAGCCCGATTCGATCAACTCTCCCCGGAAAGCGTCCGTTTTCCCATTGTCAATCTTATACACGAACATTCTCAGGATCGTTAAGAAACAATTGTGCTACAGGTACTCTTTACACCACTTGTTATGACGCCCTGGTCCGGAGAGACGATTTTCACCCAATTCAATCACAGGTGAATTTCGAACGCTTTTCTCTAAACTATCCCAGAACGAAACAGAAAAAAGGGGGGAAAGAAGGCAATGAAAAAAAAGGCCTATCATTTTGATCTAATTTGTGCTCAATAGCTAGCCAACCATGATGCTGCAACAAATTCTGGATGGCTCTTGTCGGCATGGGCGGAGAAGACAAACTTTTGAACAAGTTTTGGGCCAAAAAAATCTCGGGATTAGAGAGTTAACTATAGAAAAATTGCCGTGTAATGGAGGTTCGCCGTAGAAGCACGTCACTAACGTGATGTTAATGTCAAAATGTAACTACTGGTTAGCAAATATTCCCCGAAACCTTTCCTGACAGTGAGGGTACGGATTGTACGGACTTGTATGGGCCATTATGCGGTAGATGAAAAGTGCAAGGGACGCCAATATGACACAATCAATATGGATGTGTGGGAAAGCCATTCTATTAGCCTTGAAAGGTATGGGAAAAATGTGGAAGCCGAAAGTTATCGTGTACCAAGCGTACCGAAAGTTGTTTGGTGGTTTTCTTGACTGTACCAGATCGACAGCTTGCGTGAAACGATCGCTTAATGGGACCTGGAGCCCCAACGTCCGAAAATTTCTCATGACTATTGTTGCAGAGAGTGACCGTGAACTTACTACCACTAAAGTCTTCGTAAAAATTTTCAGAATTTTTTCCTCTTATCATTGCTCTTTTTGGCTAAGCATTGGTGTTTATTCCTTTTCCATGTTTTCGCTCCTGGGCATGTAATTTACTTTTTGGTGCTCTACACGTCAGCCTTGGACTCTGGTGGGGCGGAGAACCGAAAAAGAACTAAAGGTATTTACGTCGTCATACACCGGGGCTGACTCAGGCCGAAGTGAAGAAGTTCTGCCAGTACCATGGGGGGTTCACGTGAGGTTTTCTAACCAAACTTTTATGTGAGCTTCCTTGGTATGTGTCCCTTAGGTAGCTTTTTGATTCAAGCTAAATTAGCTGGAAACCCGAATGTTGTGAACGCAGTAGGGGGCCCCAATATTTCATGCGAATTTTCTCGGGCTAGAGAACTCCAAAAGCCTTGGTGTGAGGATCTAAGACTTTGTGGTATTGCTTCCGTGGACTTTCTTATTTGTTTAATTTTTATGACTAATTTTTTATTTTATTTTATCTGCTTATTATTTTCCTTTATTTTTTCCTTCTTATTTTCCTTCATTTTTTTCCTTTTTTATTTTCCTTTTTTTCCTTTTTTATTTTCCTTTCGAATTTTTATTGTTATTTTTGATTTCTGTATTCCTATTTTCAATGTTTTTTGCTTTGCATTACAATGTAAGGTTACGTCGTAATCACGAGAGGAGAACAAGACGAGAGTAACGTCGGGTGCATAAAGCGTAGTGAAGAAAAGATGTAACAGCGGATAAGGAGGATCTTTTAGCTTCACGGTAGTCAATTAGTGTAGAAGCTCCCCTTTGGGAGCAGGAAGGGCTCAAGGCAAGTGCACATGGGAAGGCATTTTGTTCTTAATGAGAGGAGAAGCTAGTGAGCATGCAAGTGCCCGCGACGAGCTTTGACCACGGCCACTGTGTATTCGAAAGCCTCCGGAGCTTTAATTACTGCACTGCTTTGTGTACACGCTAATCGTACGCTAAAAACTTAACTAGCTCTCTAGCTCGCTACTAAACACCAGTTTGCGATGCGGTGTTTGTATCATAAATAGTTGACGTATCAAGTCACGAAGAATGATTCATCGCACTTTTAGCTATAGTGAAAAAAGAAAAAAGCATAACAAATAGGGCATGCAACTGTCCACTTGCGTGATGCTAAAAAAAAATCTACGGAAGGGAGATTAGATACCCCCAGAAAAAACGCAGTTATAAACAATGATTTACGATTATAGTTCATTGTTACTATACCTGGGAACATTGGGAGAGTTCGATAGCACTTGAGGGTCCTGCACATTCACAATAAATAACAAAAAATGAAAATGTGTCACTTGTCAAGTCCGAGATTAGAATAAATCCAAAATCCGGTTTTATGAACTTTCTTGTGGTTGAGTGGGGGGGGGGGGAGGAGGGCTAATGAACGAAACTCACGTTTCTGTCAGTCAACAGTATTCCTTTGTCTAAAATAGAACTACGTTTTGGCCTTCCTCAAGTTTTTTTTTCGGAACGTTCACGTTGGTCGCACGTTGGTTGGCAATGAAGCGATCCCTGTCAAGGTCTTGGGACTCCTCACTGTTTTCGACCGCAGTGCTATTGATGTTTTCTCGGACTAGGCCGAAAGCATACTACGCCACTGGAGACTTGGGCTACCTGATTTTGAGGTGCCGTAGCGAGGCGAAAACGTCCATCCGCACCGCAGTGTTGGGCTCGACTGCTGGGCCGGGGTAAACGGGAGCAGGTTTCCCCTAACAGGCCTGTTCGCGCCCGAGAAAAGCCATGTGGCAAGCCGAGCCAGAACGCCCGAAAATGAGGAAAATTTACGGATGAAGAAGCGATCTCAAAGCTGCGCTGTAGTAACTGTTTTCAACAGTTTTCTTCTTTGAACCAGACATGGTAGAATTCCCGACATGGCAGCTAAGGTTCGGCGTGGCAAGTCAATATTGTTGAATGGAAGTTTTGTTGGAATTAATTTCGTGGCTTGGAAGGTTTTAAAAGGTGTGCCAAGATTAGAGATTTAGAATCCGTTTCACGGATTCAGGTGCGGTGTTCAGGAAATATTAGGATTGAATAGTGTGTACATTCCCAAAAGATTATGTATATTGTGTAGAATTTTGTATGTCTGTTGATTATGGATAAATTCCCTTAAGATTACGTATTGTTGCTTAACTCGTATTTTGAATATGAAAGTTTATTTATGACGTGCGAATATGTATCTTACTAATGTGCAAGGTTGTGATCTCGAGACCAGGTCTCGGTCTCGAGACCGGTCTCGAGGACCCTTAGGTCTCGGTCTCGTCTCGGTCTCGGGAAAATGTGTAAAGTCTCGGTCTCGTCTCGGTCTCGGTCTCGAAAATTTTAGCCCGGTCTTGATCTCGATCTCGAAGGTCATGGTCTCGAGACCTATCTTTCATTACTTGAGACCTTAGGCGAAAAGCTCTGATTTCCCGCAGCCCACCCCATTTTGCCAACGTCGGGTTCGCAACTGCTATTCAAGGCGAGGTGCTAATTGCCCCCAGAAGACACCTTGGTTAAGATTTGTGCATGCGGTAAAGCTAAAAGAAAGGGAAATACAAAACTAGCGGAGTCTTGCAAATGACCCCATCTCTGTGTTTTCCCTTTTATATACACAAAATTGCCCTTTTTAAGCCGGCACATGCGATATTTTGCTAAATCAAGGAAGTTTTAAAATACGCCCTTTTAGAACATACGAAAAAAGAGTCAGTTGAGGTTAAAGGGCAATGGACACCAAATAAAACTTTATCTCATAAAAAAGAGCGAAAAATCTAGTTTCTGGATATAAGTGTCACTTTCTCAGATGCGAAATAATAAGGAAGACATTCATGAAATAAGAAATCCGAAATTCAAATTTGCCCGCTAATGACGTCACGCTTCTCATAGGCGGGGAAAAGCCAAAACTTTGGAAATAAATATCTCCAGAACGGCTGGCCAGAAAAAAATCGAAACAAAATTCTCTATTCTTACAATAATGTCTATTATAATAATCCATCAAAATCTCTATATGCGTTTTTGGTGTCCATTGCCCTTTAAACACTCGTACAAAATGGACAAAACAAGAGCACCGACAAGATTCCTTCTATTGTTGAATTTGCATATAAAGATTATCAATATTGTGATGATCTTCGTGAGAAGTGCGTTGCGACGTGCAGGTTTTGCACAAATCGGACAGATCTTCGTGAAAAGACAGGGATAACTTCCGCTTTTGTCAGGTATGTTAAAAAGGATAGGAAGGAAATATCGGCTATATCTCGGTTAGGTAACACATAGCCTTCAAATAAAAATACTGTAATTGAAAGTTTACGAAAGTGGCGAATAATCTCCTACGTTTTTAAATATATATCCTAAACTTGTAATCAGTGAAGATTCTGCTGATCATTTTACGTCTGTCTCGAGATCGGGTTTGGTCTCGAGACCAGTGCTGGTCTCGAGACCTCGAGTCAGATCTCGGTCTCGACCATTCTTGGTGGTCTCGATCTCGTCTCGGTCTCGACAAAATTTGGAAGGTCTCGGTCTCGTCTCGATCTCGAGAAGGTCGGTCTCGACAACAACCCTGCTAATGTGTAAGAAAATACGTTTTTGTGAAAGGACGGCCTCACCATAATGTAATTAATAGCATTCACGTGTTCCAGAATAACGACATAATAAGAACTATTGAATCTGCACAAATTTGTTTGTCGTAGTTATTCCAAAATATTTTTTTGTACACGGTCAGAATTAACAACGTATTTTTCATTGGGAGTTTGGGACACCCACGAAACCTGCCCAGGTAATAAGCAAAAGTCTTTGCGGGGTAAAAGAATGGTAGAAATAAAATTTCTGCCGCCTAAAAGTTTTAGAAGCGAACAAGGGGATTTAATTGCAGTTAGGCGAGGTTTTTTAATACGGGAGATCGGGGTGTAATGTACCCCGGATAAATTAATGGCGAAAGAGAATTTTTGCCTGTGAAAAGGCTCTTTGTCTGTGAAAAATAATGACAGAGATGTTACATACTTAAGCAGAGCGGAACAGAGTTGAACGGATTGAATTATTTAGTTAGCGAATCTAATTAGATCTACCCCGATTTAGCGAAATGTAGCCAGCAAAAAGTTTCCTTTCAAGTAACTTTCAGAGTATGCAAGAACTGTTTATAATAGTCGAGAAAAATTTTGTGTCCCAATAAAGGGAAGGATCTCCCGTTTAACTTGAATGTCTCAACTAACAAAGGTGTAACAATGATTGTTTCGACAAGTTGTTTTATATTTTTACAAAAGTTTTCGCTCTGACACAAACAAAGGAGCATATTGTAGTTGAATATATAATTATGACCGAAGGGTGTCATGTAAGCAAGATTTTTTGTGAATCCCGTAAGGACTAGCACGGAAACATGTTGCCCGAAGCAACACGCGTACCACTTCATTGACTGCTCCGCTTCACATGTTTTTTTTCTATGAAATATATAAGCGTTAATTAGAAGACTCGATCCATAGACCTCAATGTTTCAATGCTGTGCTTTAGACCGCTTGCCTATTTCGATTTTGTGCACGTGACTACAAAGCAATCGAGTATACGTTTTTCTTGTGCTTCATAGATGGTGTTGGTAACACGTCTGATGCAAAGAAATTAAATAACTAGTAGAAATATTTCAGTGCCGTACTAAGATTTTCAATAGTGAAGAAATGCAATGTTCAGAAAAATGTTACAAAGTAGGTATGCAGATACGACGTTTACAAAATAAAATAAAAAATGATCGGTATAAACAATCACGATTTAGTAGCGAAATTCGTAGATTTTGTCGGACAACTCAGCGATTTGTATTCAAAATAGTAGCTATATATTGAATCCGGGTAAGGTTTATACACATAATATACAGGATAAACATAACAAAAAATTGTCATGCACGGGTATTTGGTTACTCGTTACAAAACGAGTTTTTTTGAGCTATGCCGCGTCCAGTAAATCTGCGCACGAGCGAGACTTCGGAGTGCTATCAAAGAAATAATAAAAAAAGTTAAAAATACGTTAGCGCATGACTTTCTAATAATTTACTTGTCAATGCGTTTCACTCGTCTCGAAATCTGCAATACCACCTCGCCGTTCTTGATACTCTTGAACATTTGAATGGCTTCAGCGTGACTGAGGCCCTCTAGTACTTGGCCGTTTAACGTCATAATCTCATCCCCTGTGAACACAGACAAGAAATCGTAAAATTTCACGTCACATTTCTTTCAGTAATAAACACTTTTCTTTTTTTTTACAACACGTACCAGGTCGTAGTTGACCATCTTCAGCTGCTTGTCCGTTCGGGACAATTGTCTTGACAAAGATTCCCATGGCGCCCTTAGGCGAATCACGGCCTCCAACAATGGTGAAACCCAGACTCTTCTTCCCGGGGCCCTTGTCGTAGATCACAGTCAGGAATTTATGAGTAGTTTGGTTGGCGCTATGGGGTCGTCGAGGTAACGTACAAAACGTGCTGGGATTGGTATTCATTGTTGTCGAAAGGGTCGTTGGAGACCCTGTCGTCGTAATCCGGGGACTAGAAGAGGCACTTTTAATTCGTTCTTGCGACGATGAGCGAAGATGGCGTTTACGACGGACAGGTCGTAAGGGCTGGGGCGGAGCCAAACCCGAGTCCGAAGTACTGCTGCTGCTACTAGACGATCCATCTTCATTGATTTCTACCCCGGAGTCGTCCAAATTAACGACCGATAGCGACAATTGGCGAAACGCGTCCGTAAACGACACGTTTTCGTAACAGGCTCTTGAAGTTGCATTGCAAGACTCGTTGTCGAGTATATCACCCGCCGAATAACGTTTTGCCCGATTGGAGAAAGGGACGTCTTGGGATCTGGAAATGACCATCTCAACCAGTTGAATTTGTAACCGCAAGATGGCGCTAGCCTCAGCTAAAGTCATGCCGCGCAACCGTTTTCCATTGACATTCACTATCTCGTCCCCAATTTGTAGCTCCGATTTCCTGTGTACAAGAAAGTGAAATGGTTAACATACATCGTTATCCACAAAATTCCCAACCTTATCTGCTTTTAAATTTTTTTTTCTAGCAGTAATTACCTGTCAGCCAAGCCGCCCTCTACAATATGCGCCACGACATAGCCACACAAGCCGTTGCCGGGAGTTCGCTTTTTCGCAATGAAAATGCCTAATTCGGCACTGGGCGAGTCTTCGTCCCTTTCAATGACAATTAGCAACGTCTGGGCACTCGTCTGGCTAGCTACCGGTTCCAGTGTAACGTCTTTGGTGGTCATAACAGCGGGGGACTGGTCTCGTAAATATTTATGGAGTATTTGTCTGCGATCTAAACTTGATGTCCGATGTTTGAACGCCTTGCTTGCTTCACCATCAATTTCCTCGTTGGGTAACAGGTCGTCGAGCAACTCCGGAGGGTCGATCGGTGGCGGGGTAATGATTAACCGCGGCGATGCTGGCGGCGAATCAAACAAGTGCACTTGACGCGGGGCCAAGCCAGGTTCTTCGGGACTGCGCCACGGCGACAATGTCTTGCACGGTTGGACATGTTCGGTGTATTGAAAAGCCTGGTCACTGTCGCGAATGGAACTGGTATCTGAACCACCTTGGCAAATGCCGCTGTCGCCGTCGGTGTTGGTCAAATTCGACGCAGTGGCTTGCACTGTCGAGCGCACGAAGCGACACTCGTCGGTTGACTCCAACACTTCGCTCGCGTCTTCCCATTCTTGCGGCTTGAGCAACAGACTCCGGCGGTGGAACTCATGCAAGGCGGGTAACGTACCGCAAGAAAAGCTGCGATAATGACTGGACTCTGGGTGATCCCGAGTTTGTTTCCAGCTTTGGTGCTTATTCCTCATTTTGTTTAAAAACTGCGCCGGGCTATGGGTATTTCTCGCGTATTTCAATAGGGGCCGCGCACTACGGTTCACCCCAGCGTCTTTGCTCTGATGCGGGACGCGGAGGTACTTGTCAGCCACGTTTTTCCATTTTGTTTTCAACGGAGTCGGCGTGCACTGATCGCTGCCTTCAACGCTGCCGAATTTGTGAAAGGAAGTGTTGTAAGGTCGTAGTTTCTTACTGGTGGGTTCTTTGATACCCCAGAAACGCTGCAACTTCTCTGGTAAGCTAGGTTTGAGGAGACTGGCATCGGGTGTATAGGTGATGAGATTATCCAAACTAGATGCGCGGGAAAGGCCACGTTTTCTCCAGAACCTACGATGGCGTCGGGAGTGAAAAGTGCACAAAACTCCCATGGGTCCAGATGGGGAAGCTGAAGTTTCGAAAGCGCGAATAGGGGAGGTGTGGGAATTGAGGCAATCCGACGCAGGCGAGGACAGGGGACCCGGGAAAGAAAAGTCGGTGTCCTCGCAAACAGGACCTGAGGTGTCGGAAGTACTTTCTCCCCAGGTGACATCAATTTCTTGCTCTTCTGTGTTGTCGTCGAGCAAACTGACGCGCTGTGCGAAAAAGATGCGCGGCTCGTGAATGGTCCCTGGACAGATCCAGACATCATCTGCGGTTTGCAGATACTGACGAGACTTGGACGAAGACTTGGAGCGGTTGCTGCTCGCAGGGGAACCGGGAGGCGAAGAGAGGGATCTTCGTGAGGGACCTAGACACAATGACGAGAAAGATAAAAGAGTTTATTTCTTTCCTTCCTATTTCTAAACTTCTTTCGCTTACTGACGTAACCAGGATAAACGATCAAATGAAGAGTACTTGACATTTCTTTGATACCCATATTTTTCAGATCGCTTTCCTACCTGGAGCAAATGCTTGTCGCAGCATATTTTCACTAATCTGCATTATACCCCTCATTTGCCCTTGTTCACATTGCTGTCTTGAAGTGGGGTAGATTCAGAAATGCAGTATTTCTTTGATTTTCCCCTTGAATCATCAGTCCGTTACCATATGAGAACTCTAGAATTTACCCCTAAATTTGCCCCGCGTTCACATTGATGAACTGACTTGGGGCAAATGTAAATGTGCAGTAACCACTCGAAACTTTTCTTCAAGGGGTAGTTTGCCCAGCGATTTTAACTACCTGTCATATTACCATCGAATATACCCTAGTTTTTGCCCTTGTTTACACTGCTATTCAGAATGGGGTTATTGGTAGATCGGCTAGGTTATTCTGTTTTCCTAACAAACGCCGCATTTGTCCTCATTTTGCCCTCGAATATATCCTCGTTTTTGCTCTTCACACAATGTCTCCGTCTACGCTAAATTCTTCACTTGATTTCAGCAGACTGATTATGTCAAATCGCGCAAACCTCAGTTCCCTGGTGGGCACAAAGACGTAAAATTTGCTCTAATATGTGTAAAAGACCATTAAATTTCTTGAAATACCAGTTAGCGGGTTCTTTACGCCCTTTCTCTCTAATAGGCCGCTAACCATCTTCTACAAAGTTACACACGTATTTGTTGGGATGAACTTTCAGACACTTGACTTGACTCAAAACTAATGTGCGCAGTTTCGAACACTGTATCCCAGTATAACTTAGAACTCCCAGGATACCTTACAGACCGCAGGGATAAGCCGTTCTACAGTCCAAGTTCCCCAGTCCGCACTTTGCGTCAAATTACCCAGCTTTCATGTGGTAACCTTACCTCGACCTCCACTTCTCCGTCTAACCGCATGTTTCCGCCGAAGGGTGGAATGGGGCAAATTGGGTTCCAACGGGGTTTCTTCCCCTTCTTCTACGGGTTCGCATGCTGTTTTCGGCACGTTATGGACACTTTTAAACGTTTCAGCGTCGCTGCGTAATGGTGACAAACTAATTAGCTTGGGCGCGGGGTCGTCTTCCGATTTTCGAAACCACCGCATGCTTTTCAACTCTCTAGGGGCACTTTAAGCGTTGGGCATGTTTTCTGGGCGAAATGCGTCTGTTTTTCCAACAACTGAAAGTAAAACAACAGTGAAAGGGTTAGTGTTGTCGTTCATAAGGATTCGTCATGGGAATTCGTAGCAACTGCACTTGCATGCAGCGCGTATAGTTCACGCTGCGATTTTTTAAACTTTTTTTTCAACAGCGTGAGTGAAAGTGATGGAAACTCTTGGAGATGCTTCTTCCTTTGTATGCAAACCGTACTCCAACAATATCCTCCCCATCCACTATCTTTTGACACCTTTACATTTCACAGCCCACGACTCGATCGTACCCAATTCATTTTTCTCGGTCTGTAATTCAATCAGAAAGTTTGGAAGAAACACCTGTCCAATTTCAGAATGATAGAAACCATCAAATAACGTTTAGTGTGTCCAAAGAGTTTGGCTTGCTTCTCGAGATGAAAGTGAAAGTCAGCTAGGCTTCCCACTGACGTCTATGAGCTGTGTTGAGCAACTTGAAAAACAACGTAGAAAAACGATATAAATACGCAGTTCAAGCGCGAGGTCCTGGGAAGCCACCGTAGGGCGAGGATGATATTAAAAGGACACGCCAAAGAAAAAAAAGACGAAAAAATAAACCCCAAACCACGATTTTTTCTTGCGCTGGGTGTTACATTCTCATGGAATACAAATCCTGAATATGGAAATGAAGCATTTCAGAATCCACGAATCGCCCAAATAAAGAGACCAAGGATTCCGCCTAGGACAATTGAAAGTAAAAGTTTTCTCTCCCGTAAATGCATGATGGATGATGACACGCGGCCAACACCGATCATTCCAACTTGCTTATCAAGCATCATTAAAGGTGTGTGTGTCGAACAAGGGGGTTGGTCCCGATTCCTTGGTCTGTCTTCATTTTGGGAGACAAATAACTGAACGGAATGCTAAAACCTTCCAACGGTCGTTTCAAAGGAAAAATCATAGATTTGTTTTATGATTTTCACTGAAATTTTGTTGTGAACTCTACGTGATTTTTTTTTACTTCAGAGAAAATTAAAAACTACAGAAAAAAGTACAGAGAAAATAACAAATAAATACAGAAAAAAATAGAATTGCCAAATGGTAGTACGTTTTCCGGGGAACATATTTTCTCATTATTCATGCTCAAACGTTTTCTTCCACAAGAGATGGACAATCAAAATTCTTGTCAGGATTTGAAAAATTTTAGGAACTGTCAAAAATTCACAGAAGCTCCAGTTTAAGGCCAAAGTGCGAGTCCACACTAATCCCTTCGGACTTTTGGTGTGTTTTTCCAGATGACTCTTTCAGATTTGACCGGGAAAAGTTGACTTGCCATGTCCAGTAATGCCCGTGTCACGTATGGACCTTGAGAAGCTATAAACCCCTATTTAATTTCCTTTTTCCCCCCTTAAGGACAGCGCCCCCATACATTCTCGCTATGGCTGTATGGTGCTAGTATTCCGACCAAAGGGACTAAACATTTTATGGAAGGTAACAATGGCTAGCACTTGAGCGAGATAAGAATAGCTTGGCTCGTCGTTGTCATTTCTAGTGGAGCATTTTTAAACCTTGAAAACTTTTACGGAAACAAGTGCAACGCCCTGCCACCTAAACCAGCGACAGGTGGACCACAACATTTTCGGGACTTTTAAGTATTTTTCGCTACGGTCCATCTTTTTAATGAACACGACTGTAAAAGGCACTTCCAAAAAAAAAAGAGAGGATTTACAAACCGGAACGATTTGCATCCAAAAGAGGATAGCACGCCAAGCTCATCATCATTTTGGGGGGGGGGGGTCTTTGAAAACGAAACTGACGGCTCGCAAAGATTTTCCCCAGTCTTTGAAACTCCAAAGCGATGGAGCTTGAACACCGTGAATATCCATAGGACAACGGTGTAGCGTGAATAGGAAAAATACGCGACACGAATGACTCGGTAAGTCACACCGAAAATCGCTTATCAGAGAATACAATAAAAAAAACAATTGAAATAACAAAGAAAGAAAAACACGCGATCATAAAGAAGCTCCTGGGGAAATGGAAATCATGCAAGACATTTCACCTCTTCAACTCCAGCTGGGTGAGAGAAAAGGATCCGTCGACGGAATTGAGTTAAAGCTTACGGGACTGTAACCCGGAAAAGGACAAAGTTTGCACAGGAAATTGGCCCAAAATGGTACACTACCAAATACAGTTGCTAACTTGCGACCAGACCGTTTTTTTACTATTTTTTCTTTCTTTTTTTTACGCTATGCGGAAGCGCGAAAGTTATTCCCATAAAAAAAAAGTTACCAAGGGTCTTGTGGGTTGGGGGAGAGCATGGGATGAGGAGGCTGGAAGAATGGTTAGTTGAAGGACTTTCGGTGAGAGTTTGAAGAGGCTCTAACGAACAAATCAACCATCCTAGGCCCTTCCCATATTATACCTGATTTGGGGGTTTGGGTTAGAAGTTCTACTTATATACACCTTGTGAGCCTGGTTGGTTACCAGTGACAGGTTTGCCCTTATAAATTTCCTTCCACATACACACATGCACATGTAGCCACACGTACAGTGTACGTCAGGCTTTAAAACGCTCGTTCAGGTCAGAAATGAATTTGATTGTTGTGATAGTGATAAAGGGTCTCAAGCTTGAGTTGATGTGGTGGCTGTCTTGGGAAGGTAGATGGGGTGGGGGGATAAGACATGAGGTCAAAGTCAGTTGACGACAAACAAGTTTTCCTGTTCGATTCGTCCACTTGAACGCACCCAGTCTTATGTCTGTGTGAATTGGCTAAGGGAATAGTCATAGAAAGAAACTTGCCTAGAAACCCTTACCTTAGCAAATATGAAAGGAGACAAGGTGGAAAAACTAATTAAATTCCAGTTGGTATGGCGAAAGTTGCAAGCTTGCGTAATTAATATTCCCAGCACAACTATGGTGACTTGCATAGCATGCAACCCATCCGAGCCCCCATAAAGACAACAAGACTATCAAGGAACCCTAGTGGGGAATATAAACACAAGAAGTGGACCAAGGGGCCGCACAAAAGTGGACTTTTCTCCTATTACACCTGCGTTAAAGGAGAAAACGTAAATGGAGACAAACTATTAAGGAAAAACATGGAGAAAATGATTACTACTGGTTTGTTGTCCCTAGAACACTCTCCATAACCCTTTCTTCTACCTTTCTCCTAATACCCTATTTAGCGATACCTATAAGGAAAAGGACGAAACCCGGTACTGACTAATTCCATGGGATGGGCTCGGGTATTTTTTTTTTCATTCATTATTTTTGGCGGGGAGCATCAGCGACAATGAAACCACTTGCGTTGGCTTGAAATTAGGCAAAGCGTGTCATACAACAAGCTCAGACTGGACTCTTTTTGCTCAAGTGAGATTCTGGCACGAAAATGATGTTTTGGCTCACGTCGCACTTGGCGTCAAGTCCGAAGTCCAGCTCAATGAATGCGCAATTGATGGAGAATTAAAGCACTTACGATATCGCTGGTTGTATTCCAAAAAGGGATTGGTAAACAAGGTTTGATTTACCTGTGTTGGTTAACTATACACTGATAATGGTTTACGAATTCCTTGTTAAGTCCGAACGGCGTGTAAAAGTATTGTGGGAAAGCTCACAAGCCCAACACTAGCCACCGACACGCGCAAGCGTTCCTTCTCGTTGGATCCTCGTGTTGCTACTGACTAGGTAGAATGGAAAGGGAAGGCCAATTCTTTGCTCGCTCGGGAGTTGTTGGGGTTCCATCGGCTTGGATTCTTGGCTGCAGGGCCTTTGCGGAGAGTGAAAGACATCCTATGGCCATAATTTTCGAAAAGATGCTCAAGATTAAACTTCCATACCTTGAAACTTAACGACACGGCTGATCGACGACAAAAAGAAGGAAAAAAATGGTATGATGGATGTGCTAACTGCGTTGGGCATTTCATTTAGTCGAGCCTTGGCCTTTTGAGTTCTCCAAGCGTTTCAACAAACCAATTTTGAACGGTTTGTACTAATGCATACAAAGCATACGTCGTTTTACCACAGCTTTTACGAAACCTTGATTCCAGGAATGTTGTAGGACAACTAAATTTCGGATGCACTGAACTAGTTGTTCGGCCCGTTGGGATGAAAGACGAATTCATGTGATTCTTTGTAAACTGTAGGGGTTTCTACAAACTTCTTTTGAAATTCTCGAGGTTTGCTTGTTTGCTAATGGGTACAAACACACCTCGGTTTACCAACTCTCACTTTAGGAAACCTCGATATTACGAATGTTGTTTTCGGAGAATTTAACTGCGACAATGCGAAAGTTGTTGCTGGGGCAGCGGTTGTACGCAAAACAGTGTATCATCATATTTTTTGTTGTAACTTTTGTGAAGAGATGGTGTTTGTTTTCAAGATAGAGACCTACTGTGATATGACAAACGATTTGTTACAGCAATCAACCATGAATTGCTTTTGAGTAAGATAAACTGAAAAACAAGTTGTCATTGAATTATTTTCTTGTCGAGAAGCCGCTCATTTTTCATTGTTAATACGTACTATTTGTTTATTGGATTTCATTTGTACGCAAGCGGCTCAGATACGTCATGTTCCCTATTAGGTCCTATTGTCTTTTAAGACTTGGCATGTTTGGCTTGTTTCAGTGAACATTGTGGAATTTGTATAGCAGGGATTTGAGTTCGTCGACACTTCAAGTTCAGTTGATCCTTATTTTCCACGAAAAAGAATAACTTGCAGTATTTGACATTTTATTTACTTCTTACTTGTAGTCATTTATTTGTAATTATTCCTATCCTTATAATGAACCTTTTGTTGAGTTTTTACTCGGGAATGCAGTCTAAGTGTAGAGGTAATATAGTTTTCTGTAAAAACAGTGTTTTTCTCAAGGAAAATGTGGCGTAGCGCAATCATACTTAAACCTAGGGTATGATTCTACAAGTCTCGTTTCATCGTTTTTTTGTCTGTTTAACGCAAAACTGCGGTGGCCTCCAGATATGGGTCGATTGCTTTATGCTGCATGCACATGATTACTATAGAGTTGGCCACGCTTCACACCTTCCGCTGCTATCCATAAACCAAATGCGAATGAGTTCACAACTGTGCCAATGCTATTAGCATCCCAAAAACGAGACGGTGAAAGGCCTTTATTACTCAAAGGGGTTTGCTGGGCATTTTCGGCTAGTTTCGGTCAACATTCTCGGACTGTGGATAGCTATCACAAAGGCTTAGTACCGACAAGAAAACCCACCGGGTATTCAACATATGCAATAACACCGGGGTCGGGACTTTCCGTTTTGTCCAAAATGAGAAATGTAGCATGTAACCCGTTTTTCTTTTTTTGCTTTCGTCTGGTCTATGCATACCTGGCCCAATCCTCTTTAACAACCGGACATGCAAGGAAGAACTTTCATTTCTCAAGAATACACAGTCCCAGTTCCGATTGCTTCAATTGCCCCTACTGTCGTAAGCGCTGAAATTGCACGAAGAATGCACAAAAACGTGCTGTGAAACGTCATATAACCTAGCGAATCATGCGTGACGAACCGGCATGTGAAGAATCCAGCCCCCTCCCCTTTTTTTCCCCAGCATCTTTAAATTTCTTTCAACAGCTTTCTTGGCACTTTACAAGGATAGTCACCAAGCGCTTTTGACGTCATCACCTACAAAACGCCTTAACAATGAATTTTTCTCCCCTGCGCCGCAGCGGCGATCGTGACGTCACAGTTCCCCAGGAAGGTCTTTTATGACGAAATTGACAGAGGGCCAAGGCTACACAATGGCCAGTTTGTAAGCTTGGGAAACTTGGAGGTATGCATGTTTTAAACACATATAGGAATGCCTAGCCCAGCTTCCGGCTCGTACGAAAGAAAGGTTGAGGCTGTTTACAACATGTTTAATCTCCAACCCACCTGAGCTTTTAATTCAGATGGCCTTAAGCCTTGAGACAGCCCTTCATCCAAGAGGCGTTCCAGACTTCGGGTTTGGGGAAATTTGAGCTGATACCCACCAGCCGGTCAACAAGGCACTTAATTCCTGATGGATGCACGCACTAATTACCCAGCGCAGCAATTATCCGCCACGGTAATACAAGTACCCACCGCGCGAGGTTCAATGAACAAAAAACTTGCCGGTTTCGCACTTGGTTCTTTCCACTGTTTCGTCTTCTCTTTCACACATATTAACCCCACGATAACTTCCTTGGCACTGAGATGACTTGGCAGTCTAATCTGGGGTTCAAAAGGTTTGTAAACGACTTTTTATTGGCGATTTTTTCTTTTCCGGTTAAAAAACAGCTGCGTTGGTCGTTGATCTAATTCTGGCGCAGATACGCTGTTTGAAGAAGCCCTGGGATCTGTTTATAGGATTCGAACGAAATAGCGTCAGTTTCCTGACAAAACAGAGAGAGGCTCGGCACTGGTGTGACGAAGGCACAGGTTTTCCTCAGGAGACCAACAACTTTTGTCGCTTGAATTCACTTTTAAATTGGGGGGAACCGGCGTCGACAATTAAGCGCGTGAAGTCTTGTTCCTCGTAGCGACACAACCCGGAGTGTGCTCGTCAGTTCTCTAGCTCGGTGAATACCGACAGGAAGATAAATGACCCAAACGCGCAAGGCTCCCTTTCCACCGGACAGACCTGTTTTGGCCTCGCGTTAATCAAGCTTCCCTTTAGTCAAATGGGTACGCATCCACGCCCTTGCACTTGCACTTGTGGAAGATGACGTCATGGAGCCCTGTCATCCACACACGGACCACACGGTTCGCCCAAGGCTAGCCTAGCGTGTGTGTGTGTGTTTTGGTGGATTTTATGAGACTTAATTCCATTCGCTCAATGCCATTTGCGTCATGGACGCAATTTGGCGCTGAATCCAGCTGCAACTCGCTAGAAAAGTGGAACGTTTTCGGCGTGGGACTTAATCGCCATGGCAGCATTGGGGGGAAAAATCGTAATTTCCCGTAATACGAGGCTATCTTGCGGTTTGAGGGGCAGAAGGAAGGCCTAGGATGACAAAATCGGCCGGAAAATGAGACTTGCGTTTAGCGTTGCAAGATGCTGTGGTCAGGATGTTTAAACGGAGGGTTAAATGTGGGTGATCGAATTGCAACAACAGGCTGCTGATGGGGAATATGACATCGACAGGATATATTTCCCTAACGGGGTGTCCCTAAGCGAGGCGTTTTTCCTTAGGTTTCTTGGCGGTCACCCAATATCCACCTGACACAAGTTTGAGACACAGGAAGGAAAAACCCCCAACGAGGAAATTGATTCATTTCATATTAATGTGTATTATTTCCTGTGCTCTCTTTGGGCTTTACAGCTAAAACACTTGAATTTTAATTCACAGAATACAAGGGAAAGTTGAAGAGTGGTGCTTAGAACAAATATTGCGAACACGCGCAAATTACTTCGGTTCCCCAATGGGGAGGTGACTAGGCGTTGCTCGGTCACGTAGCACACGATTTTTTTATTTTATTTTTTGCAGTTGTCTCGCCTTTGGTTATCAAAGTTTTTGGTGTATATTACAAACATCCCAACGCGTTTTCTTATGCAGAATTGACCTCTATGTGATCCGTTGACTAATATTTAAATTTTGATCACGTAATTGCCGGGAAAGAGACCCGTTTTCCCATTGGGCAGTTTTCCTTGCCACCAACCAGATTCATCTAGAATGCACAAACACAATCGTTATTAGTTTCCGGGCCAAAAGGTGACACATCGTCGGGCAATTTTTTCTTGTTATTTATATGGCTTACACTCGTTGACGATCTCAATGACATCCCCGATTCGTAAACTAAGTTCGTCCACGTCTAAGGCGTCGTAGGCGTACTGAACTTTGGCCCGCGGGAAAGAAGGTGGCGCTCTCGTTTGTGGTCGCGGTCGAGGCAATCCTCCGGCCGGCGTCGGCTTCACATTTGACTCGGTTCGCTTCAAACTATCGCGCTTTGTCCTGAACAAATACAGACAGAGTTAGGCATCCATCAAGTTCAACGAGTTTGTCATGACGAAAAACAGGAATGCTCTACAAAACAAATCTACCACGGATTGATTTTGCAGCTTGGCAGCCGCTCTGTAAATAAACTCTCCCACTATTTGTAAACTCATATCCTGCCCTTTGTTAAACATTGCTAAAAATACTCCACACCTTCCAAGGAAGAGACATCCAAATTTTGAACAAATGTAACCCAGTAGCATTTACAAGTGTCTTTCTTTAAAAGTGAACAATAGTAATCAACCTATTCGTCATCTACGAAGTTCAACACCGTCATCTGTGGTAATCTACAGTAGTAAAAAGGGTGTAGGTATGGAACAATGCCCTAGTAAATTAGAAATCCAAAAATTAGGCACAACCCTATGTAGGCCAAGATATTAGTATATAAATAAAAAAAGGAATTCGCCAAAAGTCTAAGCAAGTTTACTGAAAATATATGTTCGGGCATTCCATATGCAGAAAAATAAATATAAACTAACAGTTGGACTATCATTTGATGTCAAACTCTATAACGATTTTCCTTTGCCGCCAAGAAATGACTTTATACTAGATAATAACGGCGGATGCTAAAATTTCCACGATGGCGGGTATTGACCGTAGAAAGTTAGTACTGGCTGGGCTAAAAAAAGGGTTCTTGGACAACATGAATGTGAGAAATCATCCTTTACCCAGATATGCCAGCATCTGGTGTCCGCATAAAGTCATCACTCACTGTCGCGCTGCCGTTCGCTCTGGCAGGAGTGGCGCCAACATCTAACAAGCAAAAAAGTTAGCTGGCATTTTGGTGGTTTTGTTTTTTAGACGTACTTTGAAGCGTAGGCATGACTATCGGCAACCTAACGCCAGGAGATACTAGCGACGGCCTAATGGGCTGATTAGCAGGCGGTACAGTACGCGGCGGCGGCGGTGCTCGAATCGTACCTCTCATATTGCTGGTTTGCGGCCGCCCATTAGCGCCACCGCCAGTAGCTTTGGACAAAGTGCCACCTGGTGGTGTCGGAAGTTGAAAACGGGGTGGCGTGGCATGCATGGCCGGCGCCAGTGGACGTTGCTGAGTGGGTTGAATAGTTGGACGAGGCGCAATTTGAGGCCTTATAGGCAATTGTTGAGCCTGCGGACGGGTTAAAGTTGCGGCTGGGTTTTGTTTCGGCACGGGTGGTGGAGTTTCGGTCGGCGGCGGTGGGACGATTCGTTGCTCTTGGCTAGATGGCGTAGGAGGTGCGGGACGGTTCAAATTGGGCGCGGGACGATTCGCGCGCGCTGGCGCCGCGGACGGTTGTTGCGGCGCGCCATATCGCGCCAAACCCGTGTTTTGCTTCATTTGCCGCGCAAACGTTCGCGTTTGGTTGTCTAGTGGTTCTCTATTTCCCGGCACTTTCGGATTGCAAAGCGAAACGGAGAGCGGAAGCGAAGACGAGGTAAGTTCATGGATTTTTTTATTCGACGAAAAAAGGCTAATGGCATGGCAGACTTACTTGTGTTGCTGGGTAAACCGGGTCCAATGAGAACGTTGAGAACTTTCCCGCTCACTTTCAAAATCGGTAGATCGGTAGAACCAGGCAAGACTTTTACTTGTCGGATGCCGCCGCCTGTCCACCCATCTTTCTTAACGGACACGTCCAGCCTATCAAATGTCATTAGTAATAAGCTCGCGTAGTATTCTAACCGTAATCAACTGCCAAAGCTCCCTGATCACATATAATCAAATAGGAGGTTTTGTGTTCATTCCTTGTATACACGATAGCCTTCATGAATTAAAGCCATGGGTATGAAATGTATTAGGAAGTCCCGAGAATCAATACGTGAAGTATTGACTGAGATCATTTGAGTAAATAGTGGTAAGAAAAAGCGTAAAAAGTTGATCCAAACATCCTTAGTCGAAAAAGTAGTGTGTGATTGGTAGAAAGATACACAGAAAATAAATAGAAATAGAATAAATACAAAATTAAGGATAAAATACGATGGAAACCGGTTAAGACGAAATTGAAGAGACCGAAAAATGTTTGTCTTAACCAATTCCCACTGTAATGCAATACAATGAGATAGGATTTTGTCGGGACCGGAACGTTATTTTGTCTTAACCGATTTTTCGTCGTAATAGTTTTTGTCTTAACAGGTTTCCACTGCAGAGTAGATATAACAATAAGCTTAAAAATAGAATAACTGTAAAAAATAGGTATAAAATGGAATAAATACGAAATAAGTGGAAAAAATAAGTAAATATGAAAATATAACTGGGGTTTATCTATAGTGGTGCTGATTGTTTTTTTTTCTTCTTCAAGTATTAACTTGAAGTATTGACATTCGAGAGATAAATGTGGATTGAATTTGCGTTTCAGCAGGACCTAAACATAGTTTTACACGTTATATGCGTCACTGTGTTTTATCTCTGCATTATGTGTTTCAAGTATGCTAATTGCTCGTATCGAGCAACGTCCCCTCTTTTGAACGTAACTTAAGAGGCTTTTCACGGCTGCTTGACTGTATACAGAATATAGCCTACGTTAACTTACGTGTCTGTGAATCTGACATTGAGCGGTCGATTGGTCAATTCTTGGTATTTCTTGTTGAGGGTTGACAAAAATTCGGTCTTGAACACGCTTTGGAAGAGAGTATCGTACTCGTCTTGGACTGATAATACCAAGAAATCGTCCTGTCAAGAAAATTGTAAAGAACTACACCGCAAATAGGGAATAACTGTCATTGTTTGGGTTTTCTTACTTGTTTGGTACTGGTGCTTATTTGGCGAATTGATTCTAGAGGGATCTTGCGCTTTACAACCTCGACAATTTGTCCTTTGTTAGGTCCTTTTTTGATTTTCTCCCGGCCGATAAGACAAATGTATTTGCTTGTCAGAATCAGGTCACGTTTCGCGGGCTATTTGAGCGTAAAACGAAACAAAAATCAAAATAAATAGAGAATAAGAAAGTCTTTTTTTTTCAGGACGACTACATAGCTAGGAAAAGAAGATGTAAAGTGACTGCGCTGAAACGTTTTCTTTTTGGTTGAGGTTATCTTCTTAACAAATGAAAAAGTACTGGAATGTTGGGCGCCGGAAACCGCATAAACTTTGCTATTTCACATACATAAAAATTTGGCGAGTTCTGGACCTTGGGTACTTTAATGACTTGTACGAGACATCAGCATAAAAAAATAAGTTTTTATTTTGGAGTTTGCTTTGCCAAATATGGATCGGTTTTCTGTAAGCACGTTTTTCTTCAATTCTTGCGGTATACATTTCTTTCTATAGATTATACCTGAAAGCGTCGGTCGTACTTTACGATGGTTTCTGCAAACTCGATACGCTCCCGTTTCCCAGCCAAAGCTCTCAGTGCTGGCTGATTATCTAAACCAATGTAATCTCCAACGAAGTTCCGGTTGATTGAATAGCGCCGGCGTTCTTTTTTTCCGAACACGATGGCTACAACAAAGCAGAGACAGGAAGAAAACACAAAATCAATGCTAACCCCAATAAGAAAAAGGAGCTAAAAATGAACATTTACATACCTACGGCCTGCTCGCGCTGCTTTTGACGCTGCCGTTGGGCAAAATAACGAGTGAAAGCCTTTTGAATAATTCGCGCGTAGTGGTCGTAACGCCGCTCGCGCATTTCTTCCAACAGGAAAAGCTGCAAAACATTGATATTAAAGTTTTTGACATGAGGACATAAAGAACTTCCAGACGTTCGGGTCAAAGGGAACACAAATTTGACGTCTACGTTATCATTAGCGGAACTGTAAAAAAAACCCTAAGACTTAAATGAAAAACTTCTCAAAGGTCAAATGATTTCCGGTAAAAGTTTGGAACGTTTGAAGAGGTTTCGAAAACTTATGACCGAAAACTGTGTAAACACGTTACGTTGTTGTAACTTAGTGCACTGACTTAAAAAATTAGGAATTAAGGTTAGTATTTACGGGTTACTGTTGAAAAAGGAAAGATTTAAGAAAATTCTGAAAAATTTAAAAAAAGCTCGAATTCATATTCCTAAAAAATGGGAAATAAGTTGCATGGAATCCATTAAGTTGGTTTCGAAAAACTTACGGATTCAGGGGCTTTGACGAAAACCTTGGATTTTCCCAATTGAAATTGATCGGCGTCCATGTTCACAGCTCGCATAATGTGTTGGATGCCCTCCCGGGAATTTCCATACCAAGCGGGCCAGGTTTCTTTGGAAACGATGGCGTAACGTTTGAGAAACTTGTCGAAGACGCGGCGGTAGGCGAATCCCGCTCGGCGAACGCGAATGTTCTCGCGGAGACCGAGGTACTCGACTTGGTGCTTCACACGCGATTCTTCCCAGTCGTGGGGCTTTTTGGTTTCGTTGGGTTTCAAGCACCTGACGCGCAAAAATAAATGTGGCAGAACGTTAGGTTTGTGGTTAAAAAACCATTTCCTGGCTATTTTTAATTATGTTCCCCTTTTTTTGCATTCCTTTTCTACTTTTTCTGTATAATACAGCACCGGCTCTTGGCAACTGCAAAATAAATAAAAGAAAAAAATACCTGATGTAATGGGGCGTGCATTTCATGAGGGCCTCCACTAGTTGATTTGCCTGGGATCGAATTTTATTACTGGCTGTTGTAGGCCGGGTTTTGGTGTTGGAGCTCACGTCTTCTGGAAATAGGCTCCGGATAAAGGCACTATTTAAGAAGAGAAAG
The DNA here is from genome assembly GCA_020615345.1 of Triops cancriformis. NCBI lineage: Eukaryota > Metazoa > Arthropoda > Branchiopoda > Notostraca > Triopsidae > Triops > Triops cancriformis. The sequence continues at coordinate 45,867 of JAHZNP010000296.1, forward strand.
CTTCAGTTTAGGAGGAAAACGATAAAGGGAGAAGAGCGCGACGACACATAAGGGCGTTCGCAATAAAGTAGACGCCCCATTTGGAGATGTTTCTCGTCAATTCACGTACACGAGTTCGTATCTATAGAATCTGTTCTTCTAGAGATGAAATTACTATGGTGCTACTCCTTTAGCCTAGTTTCCGGAGAGAAATTTGAAGATTTTTTTTTCTAATTGCTTGGGCTGGGTTGAAGAGTCATTAGGGGAAGAGAAAAGGTTATAATAGCAGGAGTGAGAAGTGGAGTATGGTAGGCATCAAATCATCTCCAGTAGCAGAACATATAAGGAGTGCAGACCTACTTTTGGGAGCTTTGCATGAGCTGGATAAGATCCGGGAAGAAAATGTCTCGATTGCGGTCGCAAAACCCTTCCACGTTGTAATTAACCTTGCCCGCGTAATGGTGGATGGAAAAACCGGCTGACCATGGATCGTAGTGTTGGTGCTGACCTACACCGTTGTTGAGTTTCTACAGAAAAGATACACGAGAGTACAACATGAATGACTCATTTCGCGTAATCTAAGAAGCGTAGAACAAGAAATGACGGTTATTTCGTTCATAATATTTAAATTATACTAAAAAACACAATTTCTCGAGTACGTCATGGTTTTACCCACAGTTTTGCCCTCGTTTACACTACAATTGTAATCTGGGGCAAACGTTGAAAATGTGAAAAAATTCCGCAATTTAGTGAGAACACGAACGGTTTTCACGTTAGCAAAGTTTCACCCTCGTTAGAGTTTTCGTAGGATTTGCCTTTGGATAACCCCTCTGGTTTACCCTCGTTCACACTATAAGGATGGTGAATGTCGTATGCTGCGAACTTGCGAAATTTTCTCGGGAATAACAAGAAATGAATAAAGCTGGAATAGTAATCATTTCTTTTCTTAGTGTTACCCCCACTTTAGTCCTTGAATTTACCCTGAGTTTTGCCCTTGTTTACACCACAATCTTGAGCCAAAGCTGAAAACGGGCAGTACAAAAATTGGTCGCGATTAAACAAACTACAGGAGTACATGGTAGGCGTCCGTTCATTCGAACTATAGCAATTTTCAAAGAGACACGTTTTGTATGTCTTACGACTTATAGGGAATGTGCACGTCAAGACGTCTGAGAAGGCATCTGTCATTTTACTTTGACACGAGAAGGGACCTACGTCCCAGAAAAGTAAAACGTTCGCGATCGAGATACTATTAGGACCTTATGGACGACCAAAGTTGACAGAACAACCTAGAGAATAGTCTTCCAAACCCAACTGTCGACCAATTTCATTAAAGAGAGTAACATGATTTCGACTGTCCGTTCGTAAAATAGTTACCACGAACACTGTGAACACATCCACAAAGGGGAGCCAAGTTCCGACGAGTCCGTAATGTTCAATTCTTGGGGTTCGTCTAATGATTCTAGTATTTAATTAACGTCACATACCGATCCGTGATTCTCGACCGTATAAGTAGGGTAACTGGGCTAATGAGAGGGTGATAACAAATGGTCAGTGGTTCAGAAGGCCACGAACCATTGATTCGAAAGCTGTCTAGGTTACCAGGTCCGTTAAATCGCAGTTCTCTCGAAGATTAAAAGTAATCCTTTATTCCGCCTGGAACGCTTTTCTTCAAAATGTGTGGAACAGTGCCCCGTTTCTCTCTTTGGTACGTGCAGTACACAGAAGTTGTACTGCACGTACCAAAGCACGTTAACCCTGGCTAGGAGGCGTGGTCCGGAAAGTTACCCACAGTTTTGTAAGGGTTAAATTCCCCAGAGGACAACTTGATTGGCGTTGTAGTGCAGCATTTACGTATTTAAGATAATATGGAGCATTTCACTTTGTAAGTGAAGTCATGCACGTCACGTCGCGTTGTGCTTGAACATAAGACATGTAGCACACCGTTACCTGTTTAATGTGTCTGCTAATGAGTTAAAAATGGAAAATGTAATGGGATGAAAAAAAACTAACCTGTTTCAAGTCTTCGTCCGCACCTTCCGACACGGCATGCATAGTGGCACACACATCATCCAGGATAGCACAGACTCCGGGCGGTCTCCGCCCCTCAATGAGCTCACACACGATTTGATTGTTGAAATAGTCGATTGGCGTCCATTTTATGCCCTCTTGAACGTATTCTTCCTGTAGTAGCCAGATAAAAAGAAGAAAATTACGGAAATTAAGTAAATTGCATTCCATGACTTGAGGGACCATTTATTTAAAAGAAGATAAAAAAACACGAACAAATGCCCCTGGGCATTTCTCAGACTTTTCTCACTGTCTCTTGTGTTATTTTAATAGACGCGCATGACTTAGGCAAATGAGAAAAGCAGAGAATTGTAAAAAGCGCCTGGTAAGCATCTCCTCTATAGTTAATTCCAGGGTGCCAGTCAAAGAATTAACGGGATTTTTGCCTTTTTTAAAATCCCATCACATTTGACCCACATTAAAAATAATATCTTCACACTTAGGTAGTTACACGTGTGGCATGCCATTTAAGTGTTCTTGCGCAATTACAGAAAAGCTGCGAGGGCTTGTTAAGCAGAATTCTCGCGAGAGAGAGAAAAAAAATTAAAAGAGTACGCACTGGATAATCTATAGCTCGTCCCGTTATTTCCCCAAGTCATAGGACGTACATCAGTCTCCTCTTCCTCTTCCTCTTTCTCTCTTGGAACGATTCTTTCAAAAAGACTCGTAGCTTTTATAGCTACCCCCTTTTTACTTTTTTGTTGTGTTTCTTAGAATGTTTTTCGTTCTTCCCTTCTCTCTTCTGCGGAAGCAGAAAAGTCTTAGGCCGCAATATTACCAGTAGGCTCGCTTGCCAGTAATAACCCGCAGCGGAAACAAAGGAACGCAGCCTTTTTGTCATCTTCCCCCTTCAACTTGCTAATGACAAGTGTATGTCACCGGTTGGGAGTTCACGAACGCTTTCAACAGACTTGTCATCATACCTAAAATTTTCCATCAGACTCGTAGGACAAATGCCTTCCCCATACTGTTCTAGTGGCTTCCTTCTCTTTTATAATCAACCAAGCGGGACTGCTAATGCAATACCGCCATAAAGTAATTTAAAGTACAATTACTCTACTTAGAAAAGGATGCGACTTTCTACCCCCCTCCCCCCTTTTTTTTTGCTAAGTAACTAAACAGAGCAGATTGCGGCCCAGATCTTCACCATTCCATACCTCGGAGAGAAGGAATTCACGCTTTAATTTCTCCTCCACCCTGAGGACTTTTATGAGAAATTTATCTAAAATAAATGAAAATAAATACGAAAAAAAAATCCGTTACAGCATTGCGTTCGGATGGTTCCCCAATTTTAATTTTCGACCATAAGGTAGTTTCAGCTTGATGGAGCTCTATTCCTTGGAATGGCAAGCCCCACAAAGCACGACAGCGTGTCTTTTTAGGTGGAGAGGGGGGTGGGGGGTGGGGGAGCGTATCGTAAAGTTACGGTGTGGTAAGATGGTACCAGACGCCTGCCGACACCTTTCCTGCACGTTAGAGGCATTTGTGTTGCACCTCCTGGAGGCTAGTGTTCGTGAACTTGAGCAGGAAGCAGTTCATAAAAGGACGCTATCAGCCAGGGAGACTCAGCCAGTTATTTTCCAGCGTTCAGTTCAACCACTACTGTGAACCAACAAAGTCTTACCCACTTCGAACTAAGTCAGAAACTTCCGAACGCCCAAGTCGCGTCTTTCGATAAGTTTCATTGTTGCGCCAGCGCCTGTCAGCGTCATGCGTGCCCTACGAGTGTCGTTCGTGTTCCTAATCGTTGAACTGTGGGCTTACGGAAGGTGCGGGTTCACCCACGGACGCGATTTGGTGGCCGACTACCATGATAATGACGACAACTCCTTGCTGGAAGAAGCCCGAGCCAATTCTTGGATTATCCACCCGCCGCCCAGGCCGATGATCCCGCTCGGGTGGTACAACGTAGTGAAGAACGGGACCACCATGCCCCCCATGATGATGATGATGTTCGGCCACTCTAGCACTACCACGCCCCCTGCTGCACCCGTGGTCCAAACGCTGGGCGAAAGTTCAGCGGAAAGCGCCTTGCCCGAGGCAACTTCTGAAGAATCGCAACCAGAATCGCTGTTAACTGAGACGGATGCGTCTTCAGAGACCCCTAGCGGGGAAAATCTTCTCGAGTTGGAAACTAGCCGTCCAGCTATTACGATGACTGCAGCGCCTGGGGAAACTGGAGAGATAGATTTGGGCAGCGTCGGGGAAGACAAAGAAGAATCCGTGTCAGCCTGGGGTGGCGAGTTGGAAATCGAACCAGAAACCACAGATCAGTCGGAGGAGGGTAACGCGGTCCCTGAAGAGCCCCAAGCCCCAGGCGATGAGGAATCTGCCGTTACCAGCCCTGTAGAGCATGAAAGCGAGGAAGACGCCACGGTTTCGAATGCTTTAGGCGCTGGGATTGATGAATTGGACGCTACGACGGTTCAATCGCTGGAAATTGTTGCCATCACCTTACCGACGGAACACATTTCCGAACCGCTCTCTGGAGCGTCATCTACGACGGAGCTTGACGAATCATCGGCCCATACGGAACCCAGCGACCATAACCTTGATACTACGTCCGATAAGGAATGGAATGAAAACGGAGGCGAGGTTGTGACGGAAAGTAGCGCAGGAACCGAGTCGTTGCTCGAGGCGCAAGAAACAGCTGCGGAAGGAGAAGACAAGCCGCAGGGTCAAGAACAACTAGTAACTCTTGGCCAAGAGGAGACGCTGTCGGAGACAGACATTTTCACGACCCCGGCCTTGGCTACAGCAGCGCTCGATGAAAAATTGTTGACAACGCCACAAACGGATGACGCGGACGACGAGACAACCCTTGCCACCACACCAACATCGACTGCGACGCGCCAATTCCAGAAAAGAGCGCTCCTGGAGGCCAAAGGGGCCGTAGAAGAGGAAAAACGTGAAAATGCCACCGTAGTGGCCGAGGCCGACTTGCCCCAAGCGCGGCAATACTTGCCGCAACGGCCGTACCCCATCGCGCCCAATTATATGCATGGAGCACCTGCGTACCACTACCCGGCTGGTTACCATGGTTATTACCCTGATCCGATGGTCACCGTCGCACGCGTCTATGAAGTTTGTTACACCGCGTGGTGTAGCGTCAAAAAGTCGCTTAGACGTTACGGTTTGCTTTAAGCCATTAATTTAAAAAGATTGTTTTTTGACGTTGCCCCTATTGTTCAGTCAAGCCAAGCTTGTAACGAAGTTACTCCCCCACAACCGGTCATAACCATCTTAATTTATTATCGCTATTTAAAACTAACCTGTTCTGCTTTTAAAGTGAGCTCGATGAAAATCTGTTGAAGTTTCTCGTTGACGAAGTTGATACAAAACTGCTCAAACCCGTTTTTCTGGAAAATTTCGAAACCGTAGATGTCCAGGATTCCAACGTTTTCGCCCACGCTGTTGGTGACCATTGCGTCATTTATCTTCTACGGAAAGATGTCGGAAAAAGAGGAGAAATTATGGAAAAACTGGAATGGAATTGTTGCGGGAAATGTAAAATACCATAGAGAATGTAAAGAAAAGTAAATTGGAAAGAATGAAGGAAAAAGGAATAGAAAATGTATGAAAAAAAATATATAAAAACGGATACAGTTTGAGTAGTAAATACAAAGAAAAAAATACCCCCAAATGAAAGAATTTTGTCAAGATAAGTTGGAAACATTGAATAGCCGAAAATGAAGTTTAACAGGGAAATACAGAGAAACATTTAAATAATTGTCTATCGAAAAAGTTTGATGGAAAAAGGAAGCTAAAGCAAATTTTTATGAAAAGATAGTTTAAAGGCAATAGCTGGAACTTACGTGAACGAGATAGTCGAAAAGTCGCAAGTAAAGTCCTTTGGCTAAGGCGTCGCGTCCGTAGTTGGCTTGTTCGACGTTCAGTGTCACATCAATCCGGTCCGACTTGCCTCCCCATTTGCTATCGAAAACGCGGCTGGTCAGTTTCTGCCGCAATTGCTCTTGGTCTATTTCCAGTAAGTAGGCAGGGTACACCAAAGCTAGAAAAAGGGAATCACGATTATTACTTTTTTCCCTGAATATTTGGAAAGGAATAAAGAAGGTTTTATACGCAAATTGAGAAAAGCTGAGCGATTCCTCAAGAGGTACAAGGGGAATTCTGGGTGGAAAATTCTTGGTGGTAAAGAAGGAAAGAACATTTCACTGGCGAAAGGGATTTGGGAATGGTAGTCGGGGACGTGCACCCAGAAGGTGGAAATATTCTGAGGAAAGGGTTCACTTGCAGCCGTGAAGAGGTTAAAAGACTTACATTGCTCGTCATGGACGACGGCGTAGTTCCTTTCTTCGGCGAAGAGAATGTTGCCCAAGTGCAAAACGCCGCTCACGAGCTGCAAAACTTGCCATTGATCGTCTTCGCTAAGTCCGACGACCGCCATCGCTTTGAGCGTGTCTTGAAATTCTTGAACGTCGTTAGTTCCGTCTACTTTGTACGCTCCGCTGCTATTTAAATAGCAATAATATTCGGGATCGGCTATGCCAAAGTTTTCTGCAGGTAACAAACAAAGGATATTAATTTGCAAGAATTAATTATTTTCCTTTTTAACCTTTTGGGGATTTTACCTTTCATTTCTGGAGTGGCACCGGCACAAAGTTGGTAAAATATGTGGAAACTGCGCTCGTTGTGGCCACGGAGTACGACACGTGATTTTTCCAGCAAAAAGTTGGAGATTTTCCCACCGACCGGTTGACCAGATTGGAATTGAATTTCCACATACTTTCCCTAAAGGTTGACGAAACAGAGATGGGATAAAAAAAAGGGAAATGATCGAGTTGCATAGTACCCAAGAACTGGGCTGGTACGGAAAATGGAACGAAAAGTACTAATTATACGAGCGAGGATCACTTACAAAGCGACTAGAATTGTTATTGCGAACCGACTTGGCATTGCCAAAGGCTTCTAGCAGAGGATTGGATTCCAAGATGACGTCTTTGACGTGCTGCACTTTCCCGCCTCCGCCTGACACTTTGGCGATGTAATTCATGATGTACTTGGCAGCCACGGTCTTGCCAGCCCCTGATTCGCCACTTATAATCACGCACTGGCTCTCGCCATCAATAACCATATTCCGGTACATGTTGTCGGCCAAGGCGTAAACGTGCGGCGGGTTTTCGTACGGCGCCTACCCGGATGTTTCATAAAGAAAAGTCAACTTAGCCACGCGTAATCCTTTTGCCTGTAGATAAGCCTTACCGCGCCTTGGTATTGGGTAATCTCTTTATCCGTAAAGTAAGGCATCTGCTTGAAGGGATTGACGGACACCAGCACCGGGCCAATATATGTCTGAGTTTGGTAAATAAACAATAATTTAAAGAAAAATGTGGGTCGATTTTTCAAGCGCGTAAATAAGCGATAGAGTAATGAGACACTTGTTGCGTTGTTATCAGAATGTTCATTTTAGAAGATAAATAAATATTAAAGTTTTCTTTTTCAAAATTCTTAAGCTTGTAACAAATTTAAGAAATATAAGTAGAATGCATAATATACAATATACTGTTTATTATATATTTATAAAAAAACGAAGTAAACAGTGGATAAAAATATTTATGGTGAAATACTGATTTTTTTAAGGCAAACTAAGTCACACGAGTGTTCCATTATCGTCTTCTTTTTTTATAATAGAGTCAAAAGGGAATCCGAAGTTGAAGGAACGTATGTAAAACAATTATTGAGAAATGGGAACTATACAAGACACAACTAGTCAAAATCTTTATTAGCTAAAAATAATAACAATTAATAAAATAAAGAATTTTCGTAATGGTGGGGCTTCTGCAGTTAGGGAAGTAAACATTTTAAAGTTTTGTTTACATTTTTGTTTTGTTAAGCAGTTCAGGTAAATGAAGGTTTACATTATACCATATAAGGACGCCTGTACCTTATGGAATACGGAGTGTATGGAACACACAATTACTTCGTTTTACAGAGGACATAATTTTAATTTAGAAGTTTTTAAAGATTTATTTTAAAAAAATTATGCACATGTAACTGCAAACATGTGGACATTAGAAACGCCAAATTCGAAATAAGTCTAATGAAAAGTATCATTAGTTTTACTGATGTATTAAAAATTATTATCAGAGAATTACGAACGCCTGGTAGATAAACCAAATGAAGAATTTCTTAACCATTGAGGCCCTTTTTAAATTAGGGAACTAAATTAATATTGGACTTTCTTTCAAGATTGTCAAACTTACAAAGCTTCTTAAATCAACTTACAAAAATAACATCTTCCATGTATCGCTTTTTCAAGTTTTCCACAATGGCGTCGTCTGTGATCTTGGAAAGCAAGACCATATCATCCACGCCGGCCGTTTTGACATTGTGCGACTGCCAGTGGTAGACCTAGACACAAAGCATTAGAAATGTCATTTTCGCCCCGCAAAGTCAGCGGCTACATCTCAAAAGCAAAGCCCTGGTTACGCTTTGATGTTACGCGACCGTGTTCATTATTGCAACTTGGCTGCCTTTCCTTCGCTTCCGTGGGCCATAAATTTGGCTTGCCACTTTATATTAACAGAGAGAGAGTTATCAAATTGCATTGGTTCAATGCGCCAAACTCAGAGATGGCCCCACGCAACTATGGGCCATCATTTTCTTTTTTTCCCCCGCAAAAACAGAAATGCACAGTTAGTTTACAGTCAAGCTGCTGTACTTGACTACCCTTTGAAAAGCTCATTTTTGGTCAGTTCCGAGTTCAGTCAACTCATTCTTCTAAAGACTTTGTTTACCCAATCCCCAAAGTGCTAACGGAACAAGTTTCCACCCCTACTCGTGTTACGTCACCTCGGCATCCTCTTCCGGCTTCTCGTTAAGGCTAAAAGTGTCACCTCGACTGCCACTGCTTCCGAACCACGTTTCTAGGGAAGCGGAATTGCGGTAAACCCAATTACGTTTCCTGCGAGCATTGTTGCTCAACTCATTCTCGTTGACGTTAACACTCAGGTTCACTGTTTGGGAAAAGGGCCATAGCTTTAAGCCGCGTTTAGACGGTTTAGGCAACGTTGACGCCTTATGGGATTTCATTATTGGACTTGTGAACACCACGTTCGCACTGCGCCGCAGAATGGTGAACTAGTGGTAATAACTATAAGCCAGTAATAGCAATGCTAAGTGCAAACACATTCTATGATATGGTACCACTGCAGGGATAGTTGAAAGTTCGTTACTAGTAAAAAGACAGTGGCCAAACTAAGGTTGTGAACACGGAGCAACAATGAAAGCTTCTACCCACACCGTCGCTGTGGCACTAAACAAGATTAACCCTCGCACATCTTTACCCATTCTCGAGCAGTATGCATAGATTCCTACGGACAATTCACCCCCAAAACTCCCCTTAGGAGAGGTGTATTGTACGCCTAAAATCGATAATTGACTCAGGTGTATATATGACTTCGGATCGCCGGGGCTGACGAAGTTTTGATGCCGCCCTAAGTTCGGGACAACGACGGACTCGAGTACCCGTTTAATCAAGCGAAGGACGAGGAGAATGGTGTCCTTTGTAGGGGCCAGTTCATTAAAGTTTTAGTTGACGATGAATTTTGTAAGACCTAGTTACGTAAGATAGTGCTTTCTCAGGTCGTTATGGGAGCTGCCTAGCGAGTCCGTTTGTTTTGCGGGCGACGTAAAGGAGAAAAATTAAGGAAAAAAGGCAGAACCGGGAAAAGCCACACCCGAGGCAAAGTGTAGGTTTTCCTGAGACACGAAGGATAGCCAAGTTGTCAACGTTTCGGTTATTAATAATAATTTGCTTCTTTAGGCTTTCTCTTTTTTTTCAAGGCAATACACTCACCATTTTCGTAATTTAGCTTGCGCGGTATACAATCCACAAATTCCGGGAAAAATTCGCTTAACGCATTCGTGAAAAAAACCTGCTTTAATTTCTCGGGCTTAGCAAGGTTGTAGTGTGTTAAGGTGTAACACTCGATGTTTCAAACACTTTAGTTTGTATACACAACGGGAATTATAAAATATTACTCTATTTAAGAATTGTGATTACACTGTATTATGCCACATCGTCATTCCACACGTCTACGCGTCGCTATAGCACCTGCGTATGTAAAAAGGCTATCGTTGTATTCCGTTATCCTTGGAACACTCGCTCTGTTTCGTTATCACTTATATGGGTCACGTGACAGGGAGTTTTGTTGTTTTAGAAAGGAAAAAAATCGTCGCTGCGAGAAGGTCGAGCGCGTAAATTGTGTTCCGGAGCTTCGTTTCACTTGTTGATGCTCGCGTCAAAGAAGATAATGGTAAGCCTGGACACTTGACTTGCTGGGGAGCAACTGCAATGGCAATCGTCGCGTTTCTGAGTCACAGTGGCAGTGTTTAGAAAAGAGAAACATCCGGGATTTTTTGGCCAACTGCTTATGGTTGCACAGAGAAAGTGTGTGTGGATATTCTTTTTCCATTGGGGAGGGAAAAACAAGGCCAAGGGCTCCCCTTTTTAGTTTGAAATACCAGTTTGGAAAGCCTAGAGGCAGTTTGGGGAGGATCCGTAGGAAGTAAGCCTTCCCTTTTCTGGCTGGATGATTCGCTGTATTCAAAGCACGCGAAAACACGGTACACATTTCCTGTACCGTGACATCATAGGTTCCGCTTTTGTTTCCAGTCTTGCGTACCCAGTTTCTCTCCTTCTGGGGAGTCTAGTGACGTAGTCTGTCTGTAACCCGCCTACAAACCAGCCAGTTACGTCGTAAATCGAGAAATTGTGTATCAGTCTTGCTTCTAATACATAGTTATTAGGATACAGTGGAGGCGCTTTGATCTGTCCTCTTTTAATATTGTGTAACGTCGTTGTATGTTATGTCGTCTTTGTGAATTATTTATAATCACCAACATCAAAGCCCACATTATGTCTTAAGGTTGATGTTATAACGCTTACGTTATCGTAGATTGGGACGGATAACGTGCTACTCTCCGCAGCTCTTAATATTTACTGTCAGTACAAATATGGGACACGGGAGGTGGAATAAAGCCTACCTGTCGTACTCGTTTTTTAAATAATGTGAGAGCTGTTTTCCGCGTTTAACTTTGTGGACTTTGGGTTTGTCGGAGAGCATTCTGTGTGTAAGATTAGGCTCTGTTATACACTCATATTTTAAAAAGTGAGCTGTGGAGCAAACCGAGGCTAAATACACGACACCTAAGTGGTAGAAACCATACCGCGTAGTTTCAGTAACGGGAAGTTCCACGTCCGTTTTCATTGTCGCACAAGTCCGGACTTTAACGAATGAAGCTTACTGTTCGCGCCCTTGGGAAACAAGTTTTGCACGACAAAGCTCCTTTTAACGGACGTGTCATTACAACGTCCGTTAAATGCAAACCCACAAAATTCAGAGTCTCATGTCCAATACCATAAGTAGTTCAGTTTTTTTAAAAAAAAATCTTTGATTTACTGTTTACGGGAAACAACGGACAGACCCCGATCGTCCACTTTTTCCAATGTCTTATGTAAGTCTCTGCTAAGAGAGGGGAAATATAGTTATTGAATAGTTAATTTTAATTTTCCTTCGTTAGTTCGTTAAGTTGAAGATCTAATGCAGAATAGGCACAGTGTTGCGTTGTATATTATTTGTGTAAGATATTTATTTGGAGCAAAGGAAGAAATCTGAGAAACTCGTTATTTTTTATCGACGTTATCGCCACGGCTTTACTGATGCTCCCAGTGTGGTCTTGAGAACGTTTTTATTCCTTACTCGCACTTGTGAAGAAGGTTCGGCATGCGGTGGCAAGATAGCACGGCGAAAACGATAGTAAACTGACGCAATGGCGTATAGGAAAGCGAAAGTGAAAAAGGGCATTTAACGAAGCCGTATAAGGAGGAAAAAGGTTTTAAGGTTACACTCTTCCCGACGAAAACGGAGTGTTCAAGCGTCAGTCAACTGACAAGTAGTTTTTCTTCAAGACAGGCATGTAAGCATCAGAAGTCTGGCTCATTAACGCCAGTGGAATTCAAGACAGCATTCACTACAGCGTTCATTTGGTCACGGTGAAGTGAGCAGAACCCGTTACGTCAACTAATTCGGTCGAAACAAAAGTTCCCACTAGACGTAGCTCGCCGGCATACTTCGGAATGATCTGAACCTTGCAAGAAACCTGTTCCTCTGCAGCTATATCCCTATAATCCAAAAAAGAGAAATCAATAAAAAATATCGATTAAAAAGAATAAGAATAAAATTATTAAATATTAATAGCATTACAAGTGCTACTACTATGACTTATTATTTTATCAATTCAGTTTATTATTTATAACTTTATTATTATTATTATTATTCTTGTACTATTATTTATTTCACATCACGGTATAAGCAGATTATTATTATTATTATTATTATTATTATTATTATTATTATTGTACTATTATTTATTTCACATCACGGTATAAGCAGATTATTATTATTATTATTATTATTATAAAATTGCTAGTATGAATAATAATTAATCAAGTTCATTTAAATCATTATACAAAAATAAAAAATAATAAGAAAAAGATGAGTCAACTTGTAGTTGGTGGTCTCTGAACGCACTAATCCAGGGCCTTCGTACGTAAAGCGACAGTTTGTTAAAGGAGTTTTAAGTGGATTCTTGAACGACATGGTAACTTCTGCTGGGCGTCCTACTTTGCATGCCGCAGGGACCTATGAATGGCGGGCGTTGTAGCAATTGAACGCAGGACAAATATGTATCTTTATAAAATAAACAGTCACTTTAATGTCCAGTTGAGGTTTAATGACTTGGAAGTCGTCTTCTGCCGCCCAGGCTTGGTTGGTTTCTTTAACCGAGGCCATAGCGTACATTTTCATCATTCCGTACTCGACCAGTTTGCTTAGGTAATCAGAGGCGTGGATAGTTTTCTTAATTTCTTCACCTGTGCGAGACATGTGTAATATTACCTTTTTTTTACTGATAACACGCGTAAGCTTTCGCCTATTGCGGTGTATCAAGACATATTACAAACTGCGCAAAGCACTCTGGGGAGATATATAAAACTTAACAACACTTTGAAACTTTTTTGTATTATTTTCTATTGATTATATTTACGTTAAATTATATTATTTTATTGTTTTATTAGTTGTAATTATAGTATTATTATTTCAGTATAACTGTACCAATAATTGATTAATGGGTTGCATTGTATTTCAAAGTCTTCTGTTAGCTTCTTACGTGCGTTGGGCTGTAGGACGAAATATCCGTTGGCTCTTTTCACTTCTTCGGCTTTGACTCCGGTGTAGTAAATGCTGCTGCTACTGAGTATTATGGTGACCTACCAGAAAAAAAGAAGAGAAGTTCAATCACGGGCCCGTCAAAGACGCATTCCAATTACCGTGCGTTTCTCAGCGGAGCGGTTCTATTGTAGTTTGAGTGGGTGCCAAGCCACAGAAGACGGAAGAGTTTTGTAAAGAACCCAATTGTTAGTACAGTCAACAAGAAAGCACGCAAGAGTAAACTGACTTCGATTTTGACGGTGATGTTGAATGGGTCACCAACAGCAACTTGGTCGATTTCGGTGAGTTGAAAGACAACGTCTTCATTCACGCTTTCGGCGAAGTCCACGAAACGCCGTACGCGCGAACCGGAAAGTCTGGCCGCGGTCATAATGCTTATGCGTTCCTCAGGGGTACCTACACGTATATCAAAAGATGTTTAGCACCTCGCCTTCAAACCCAAACTTTGCAACAAAGATCCTTACCTTCAAGAGATTTGTAATTGTTGGTAATGTCGAGAACATCTCCATCGGCAATACGGTCGAATACTTTAACTTTCTTTGTTAAAATCTGGCGCCCAATTCTGAAACATTCGTACAACAGAAATTGAGACGTACATGCCAAGTAAATTCCGCCTAATAGGATGTTGGTTGTTTACATCGGAAAATCGTATGATAGGGAAGGAAGAAATTATACAGGGCCATTGACTTTCGCTTCGGTTAATCAAGACATAATAGTCACATAATTGATACCAGAACTGTTCTGAACCCGATGAAAAGAACAAACTTACAGTACCTAACCAAAAAATGAAATAAATTTATCATTTATGCCGTCTTTGTAAAATGAACGTCCCCAGTGTAGATCTGGGTGAATTTTTTTCCGCTTTTTTCCGTCTTATTTTTTAGTGTCCGTGGCGACAAAGAGGAATGGCATGAACCCAACAATGAAAGTTACGTATCTATATTTTTTAAGGAACAAATGGGAAAATCCATTTGGAGCATTTTGATTATTGCCAAGTTTAAATGGACTGTTAACCGTGCTGAGCCGTTCGAATTCATGGTCAGATGTGTTTCCTTGTAAAGGCCACTGTGAAAAAAATTGCATTGACGAATTTGCGCTAACCATTTAGTGTTTTTGAAAATACTTCTGACTGTCCCTGGAACTCAACGAAAAGAAAGCTTTGAAAAAAGGTCAAAATAATGTATAGTAATGGGAGATTTTCTCCAAAGTAATACTATTCAGATCTTTATTTTTATCGGATCGTAGATCATTATGGATCATTTAAATGCCCCTTTATTGGATCCGATGAATTTCTTTTACCAAATAGATCTGGGTCGAAGAAGATCCGATCAAATGTGCAATCAATACATTAAACTTAAAATATATTCATATAAACGTTCTGTATAAAAAATACAATACGTCGATCTGCAATTACACATTAATAGGTATTCTTCGAGTGCGTGATTAACTCGAGCAGCCAATCAAAATCTTCCCCATTCAAAGCTTGTTGGATCGAAGGATTCTCTCTGTCCAATCCTAGCAAATTACGAGGTACTGTCCTCGATCTGATCGGATGATTTTTTTTTAAAGGAACTCGAACACTGCACGGGAGGTTCTAGATATTATTAATTACATGTTTTTGGTTCATTTTGTAAAAATACGCAACAGTTATTATAAGATCAACACAATTTTTCTATCTAACCCATTCAGTCAATGTTAAAAAAGATAAAGAATTAAACATTAATTTAAAAAAAACGAATAGTATATAAAAAAAGAATGTAAGCACAGTGGTCTTTAAGGAGAATGTTTCTGAGTGTTGGTGTGTTTACTGGTAATTATCCGTAGCGATTTTCCGAAAGCCGATGTCCGCTTTGGGATCCTCTCTCCACGAAACCAAATCGGCATTAACTTCCGCTAGAACAAACGGCACATCGTAACAGAGCCCGACTTGTCCATTCTTGACGGCTTCCACCGACGTCGGTCCGCATTGGTAGAATTCTTTTTTTTTTTTACGGCGGCGCAAATAAGAGTCCAAAGGGGTGAAAAAGGCAACATAAGGGATTACTGTGTGGAATTGCCAGTCTTGCAAAAGTTATAAAGCAATGGGCACGGGGTACTTGTAGCCTTGTTGTTACTATAAAAAAAGGGGTGGGTTTCTATTGCGCTGGGGTTTATTATACCTCCGGATCTCTCCTGTGGCGTGGCATCAATGACTTGCCAGCCACCATAACCTTTGGGTAAATCGGGGCGAGCCATCCAAGCCTCTACCCAAACATGGAAATTCCACACCGAATCCTTGCCTCCATCCGGATTTAATGGATCGTGCTGCAACTCGTTGCCTTTGGTATCGTAATAGCGATCGATGGTTAACGTAGAGTTGGCGTCGTGAGCGGACACTAAATTCGACACGGGACGAGCGGGAATGCCCAATGCACGGCAGACTATTTTGCATGAAAATGAAAAATTAGAAAAGCCACAGGAACGTTTTTCCAGCGCAACGATCCAAAAAGTCAACTTTTCCTGCATCCATTATTTCTTCTCGGAAGAGAAAAGAAGGCAAGTAAAGCGAAGGGAGAGGAAAAAAAGAAGAAAGGAAAAGAAGCTGTTGAGCATTCTTACGGGTATTGAGGACGCCAGCGAAAACCCAGCATTGACCGTACTTGACGGATCGCCGTTTCTGCAAGTATTCTTCCAAGATTTTCACGCTGCCTGTCCATGCAGCAGGCGCGGTACCGTCATTGTACTCGCCGTCCCATCGCCCTTCCAAGACGCCGTTGTCGCCGTCATTGGAATTGACCTACAAGTGAAAGTATCTCATAAATGTCATAGCTAAGAAAAAGGTTTCCCCAAAGGCTTATTGATGTAGAGGGTTCAGCTGTTGTCGCGACGCATTTCGGGTCACGTTTTTCTCGCCCAAGAGCTCGCCCAGCTTACCATGGCTGTCAGGGCTCTGACTACGAGAATAGGGTTGCCACGTGAAGCATAGGCTAGACGCGACCTTTCCAACAAATAGATAGTGACAGGCAAAGTAGAATCAGCAAACTGGCCGTAAACCCATTCACGTCCCCGAGCTGCGGCGTACGAGCCTATCCAAATCTTGCCCACGTCGTTCGTCACGTACTCTTCCAAGTCTTCGGTGCATTCCATGTGTGTTGAGTCAGCTTTTTATGAAAAGAAGGAGAAAAGGCATATATAACTATGGTATATGGGTGGTTCGTACTGTTATTCTTTCGTCGGGCGTAATTTTAATTCCAATGGTAAACTCGTTTTTATTAAATTAATTAAGTCATTTCTCGAGAAATAGTTGAAGCTAAATCATTGGGAAGTTAAAGAAAACTTTACTGTCAGAAAGTTATTATTTTTGTATGTGTGTGCGTGTATGGGGCGAAATTGGCCACGTAAACTCTACCGTACAATTGGTCATAAGCGCTTTAGGTCCACAGTGGTCTTAACTCAAGAGTCTGAAGACCGAATGGCAGTAAAATGGTGTTGTAATAGCGAATTTCTAGTTAAAGAGCAATAGACACCAAAAACACATATAGAGATTTGGATGAATTAGTGTAATACAAATTATTCTAAGAATAAAGGATTTTGTTTCGATTTTTCTGACCAGCCATTTTAGAGATATTTATTTCCAAAGTTTTGGCTTTTCCCGCCCATGAAAAGCGTGACGTCACGGACGGGAATATTTGAATTTCAGATGTCTTATTTCCTAAATATTTTCGTTATTATTTCGCACCTGAGAAAAAGAAACTTATACCCCGAAACTAGAGCGCTCTTTTTTATAAGATAAAGTTGTTGTTTGGTGTCCATTGCCCTTTAAATACGTGTGGTTCCATCCTTCACGGGGTAGTTTTCTAAATAAACCACTTTGCAGCAGAGCTAGAGAAGATTCAAATCAATTTGGTGGAATTGACTGAAATCTAGTAGGGTTGGGTTGAGTTTGATTCGTACTGAATCAAGATTTTGAGCTTGCGAATTGAATCGACTTAAAAAGTAATTTAGTTGGAAGTGACGTAAAAAATATTTAAAAGTACTTGACTCGAAAAGTTTGCCAAACCTCGAAATGATACAACGCCATGTAGATGAAATATCCCCAGGTTTTATCTCCCTGTGGTCATATTTGCCCACATTTCTCCCTTTTCCAGAATCGAAGTCATAAACACTAGGGGAAATTGATCTGACTTGACTGTGAACCCCGTCACCCGCTGAAATGATTTGAATATTCCTGACTTGAGAAATTTTCTTATTGATTTGGTCTGGAAATAAAAGATTTCAAATTGATTTGATTTTTTTCCGTGAACAACCTATTTTGATTTTTTGTCGCCCAGGTTTGTTTAGCGGGAATAGAAACTCGCGTTCATACGTAAACCCTGGTAGTTCTGGGGTAAATCTCAAATGATAGTGTAATGTTTCCCAACTGAGCTAAAAAGTTTCTTTGTGCCGTAATAAACGAGGCACTTTTCCCTGTAACAGATCTAACAGTCAATCTTTCTTTACGGATACCATACTAATAGTCCGTAAAGGATTACTGTTAACAAGCTGTCCTAGCAACGCCTAAGTACTATGCAATGTAATAAATAATTCTACTGAGCTTAGCAGCGTAGTAGAACTTCCCTGTTGGATGCAAGGCCGTGAATTTTATTGTTGCGTACGGAACCCCACAAATAACATTTTCCTTTGCGAAACATTTTCCGCCGTTTTTTTGCTCTTGGTGCAGCCAGTGTCTCCTAAGCTGACCAGTGTTTCGGTCCTTGCAAAAGAAGTTACCGTTCAGAAGCTTTAAAAAAGCTAGGATCAGATCGAGTTCTATCAGGAAAGATCCGGTCGAATCTGCCCTGCGGGAAGAAGCTTTCGATTGGCTGCAGAAGTTGTAAATCGCTATCGTAGTTGAGTTATCGGTTTTGCTGAATTTACATATTCGATATATTCTTTTCGAACTTCATAGTTAAGAATTAACGATTTTGTTTAATGACCATTTCTGTTCTGATCTGGGATCTCCAATCCGGATGTAGTCTTAAATTTATTTGTAACAAAATTGCTCCTTTTGATCGGATTGGAACGAGAAGCTTTGTCAAAAGATCGTTCATTATCTAAGTTCCGATAAAAATAAAGAACCGTAAGTCTGCTTCTGACTCCACTGGAATTTGACATCCCAGTGAATCGGACAGGCATGACGTCATAGGACTGAGTTCCTGGGAAATCCTTAAAATGAATCAGGGTTTCCAAATGAATATTAGAGTTATTTTGCCAATCGAAGTTTCTGTTACTAGATCGGCTCCATTTTTCGTTGCACCGTACATTTCAACTGGTACTAAAATGTGTCCTTTTTTGCATTCAGCGGTAAACTCTCCCTATTGTGAAAAAAAAATAACTCAAGGGAGAGGAAATGTTGGTCGGAAGAAAGTTTGAGCGAAGGGTTTGAAAGTGTTCAAAACATGAGAACGACTCGGCTTGGTCGTCCAACTCAACGGTTGCTGGGTGCAGCATACTGTGTGACGTGAATTGCAAAGCCATAGAAGTAGCAGAAGAAAACTATTTCTGAGGAGATGAAGAAGCTTCGGGCTATCGTAAAAGAAAGAAAAAACCGTGCGAGAACCGTGAAGGATCATTCTAAAACCAGTTGAATGTTCTGCAATTGTCCTTTCCCTCAAGTAGTAAAACATATTTTCCAGCTAAGTTTGTTCTACTCTCACAGTCTGTGACACAGCTAGGCACAATTTCGATCCATCATGTTGAATTTGTCTTAAATTTAGTTCATTTAAATTCAGTTCAGATCATTTGAAATACATTGATTCGAGTTTGACCAATGATTGAAAATGCATTAACTTAAAACGATTGGAGTGATTGGAGTCGTATTAAATAAACATACTGAAAGATATTTTGTTGAATTTTGAAAATCGAATTTGCCTGAATGCGAACCAGTGTTTTAATGTTTGAATATTGATTTAAATTGACACATCGATTGGCTGGAATTGACTTAAAATTCAATTGACTTAAACGTTTTTGATTAATTTGATTTTTGATATTTTTCTGAAACATTACCTCATACATTCTTTTTTAATTTGTTATATCTTAGGACAGTAAGCTTTACGCATGACTTATCTGTGTTTCGCTATCCTGCCTTCGATTTTCCAAGTAGCACACATAGGTTTCCTAAGCGTTTTTTAAGCATCCTTTGGGCGTCTTTTAAGTACCCAGCCGTCTATTAGACGTCTTTTTAATGTACGTGTGCTACTTATTATGTTAATGACTTTACTTTCACTTCGAAAACTTCGCAACAAATTAGATTAACTGACTTAAAATATGTAATATGCCGCTTTGAGTTGAATTAACTGCAAAACCTTAAATTCCACATTGATCTAAATT
Organism: Triops cancriformis; assembly: GCA_020615345.1. Classification (NCBI taxonomy): domain Eukaryota; kingdom Metazoa; phylum Arthropoda; class Branchiopoda; order Notostraca; family Triopsidae; genus Triops; species Triops cancriformis. The sequence continues at coordinate 65,519 of JAHZNP010000296.1, forward strand.
TATCAGGTTTTTAAATCATAATTCCGAATTCCATTTCTTGATTTCCCCCTGAATTTCCCTATGTCAAGCAGTGTAGGGTCACAGGGGGAAAATCTTAACCGTTAGTCGCTAGGTTCTTGCTGTCGATCTTGTACTCACCGTGACACCAAGGGTTGAAGAGTATGTAAATATCCTCGGGGCAGTTGTAGATCTTCACTTTTTGTCTGTTGGCGACCTCGCCAGTTCGTAGCGTACATTTCCATAATCCTACGGGGACATCGGCGGGGATTTGGATCTAAAACAAAGCAGGAGAAGAACACCAAAAGAAGTTTCAAAGTTTTTGTGAAGGGAGTAAAGGGGGGAGCTTAGCATCGCAACAGGGCGAATCTTACTCGAGCGCCATCTAGGGCTTTGGGGTAGACGGGTAAGTGGCTTTTCAGGGGAGTTTGGGTCGTACTTACTTGGAGCGTAACTGAATCTTTTTCTTGGCCTTGAATGCGGATATCCCAGGCGGCCTCGGTCTTGGCAAACGCGGCCGCGTCGGTTACGGTCAGCACGGCTTGAGTACCGTTGGTAGCAACAGGGTTAGGACCTTCGGACGGGTTTTACAAAGAAATATATTTTGTGATCATCGTTTTCATGGCGATGCAGAGACACGTGGGGGAAAAAAGGGTTGGCAAGGCTAAGGTTATGAAAGAGGATTAAGTGCAGATATGAAGCTCGTTTTTACCAAAGTTCAGCGTAAGGACTAGGGTGTCACGCTTGGGATCAAAAGTACGTCCTCCCACAAAACGAACGACCAAATAAAAGGGCTGGCCGCGTCTAATGACCACACTGGCCGGTTGGCGATGTACTAACTCATATTTCTTGGTATGGTGGTCCTCCGCATTTTCCTTGGGATAAAAGTGGACTTTATCAATTTCCAAAATGCCCACGGGTTTCTCGAAGGCTGTGGAGGAAAGGGTACAACAATGATTTATTAGTTGGAACTGCGGACTTTTCCCTGGCCGTACTTTTGGGAGAGTTTTTGTAGGTAAGGCACAAAGTCGTATAAAGAGGCTAGGCTAAAAGGTTTGCTTGTGCAAAATCTATGAGCTGCACATGATTTAAGCGTGTACTCATAATATATCTGGTAATAGTAGGGACGACTGCGGGGGACAAGGTTTGACATGGCTAGTCTCTCCATTTTCATTTTATAGAAGGAGAATGCGGTAAAATTTGTGTTGAAATTTGAGAATAATCGCTAGAATTATTACGAAAGATTTATTGACAGTAAAGTTTGAGTAAAGATATCAGCCGATTTACCGCAAAATAATTGTATAAAAGAGTTACTGTACAATTTGTAATGGATTGAAAAATGTTATAGCTTTGATAAACAGCAATTATTTTCTGAGTAAAAGTCGGTGAGTGATTTTGAATAATTTTTCAAATCGAAAAGTATAGTACAGTAGTTATGAAATCATTAACGCAATCCTCCTGATTTTCTATTATTCTGATTTTTTGTAAAATAAAATTTTGGCTAGACGGCCTCAGCTTGTTGCTGAGGAAAAGTTTACATGGAAGATTGAAATTTTGGGACAATACAGTTGTCACTTAGTTGAACAAATTGTAGAACCCATTTCCCAGCGAGGAACATCGATTGATATTTTAATTAAAACTTTTTATTTGCTGTATTGGAAAGGCTGTTGCAATTCGGCAGCAAGTGCTTGAATCAACAAGACCTAATTTCTTCAAGTATTCTCAATTCCTAGTACAAAAGGCTGGAAAATATACTTACTATTCAATTTGTACTCTGAGGAAGCTTCTAGATTTTCTGTATGGGAACGACTCCCATAATGTTTGAAAAATAGGTACTTGAATAGCCCAACACTTTTCGTCAAGAAATCTTGAATTCTTGCAATAAACAGAAAAGTACTTACCGTTCAAGTTTGTTATTACGCGGTCGTAGCGCCTGCGTTCTGCCAAATCACTGGCAAGCTTGTTGTACAAGGTGAACATGTAATCATCCACGCTAAACAAATTGAGAGTCGTCATCTTGTTGTCGTCGACGGTGTAACTAAGCGATAGCGAAAAAGCACTTGACCGTGCCAGTACCTGGAACGAACTGTTTTTTTCTACAAGAAACGTAACACTTTAAGGGATACAGGTCGATCGGAAAAGCTTTTGCCAGATTACATCCGCCCTGGAATTTTTATCGAAAACCACACCGAGGTTGTTAGCCTCTCGATAAGAAATAAGGAGTGTTTTATAATTGCAAGTAAGGGACATTTAGGAGCGAAAAACCACAGAGCAAAAGCTCTAAGAACACAGGATGTGGAGAACCAGCATCTTTGGGGACGTTCGGGTGCAAAAGGTTCTAACGTAAAAACTGGCCGTTTGCTACTCCATATATTGTTGGATTTTTTTGTCGTACTGGACCCCAAAGACTTCTTTACACAACGCTGGGATCTCATAAAGATTCAGTTCTTTTTTCTTTTCTTAGATCTTGCTACGAATTAAGTAGTTCTGTACTACACTAGGGCAAAAAAATGGAAAGAAAATGGTCGTTTTTTCCTCTTTTTCTGCCAAAAGTTTTGTAGGCATTTAAGAAGACCCTGAGGCGAAATCTGAACGATTTAACGGGTTTAGGATTGTTATGGCTGGTTAATGTTTCCAGCTGGTGTCGCAAAATTTCCTCTTTTGTTGCTGCAGAGAATTTATTTGAAAAATTTGCAATGGGTCCGGTATAAACGTTTTAGCACCTATGATAAACTGGATTTAGGAGCAATTGGCTGCCATATACAGTAATTACGGAAAACAAAGTATGAAGTAATTATTTTTGTTTTTCTGGGGGGGTGCACTAAGAATCGACACGCAATCCACGCAAGGCTAGCGGCCGTATTGGAACACGAGGTTGATGGTTGCGGTAATTGGACATTGGCCCAACCCACATATGTCCTTGCAGTCATCTTCACTAATGGCCCATACCAGCGCCCCTGCCAGTCCCTGTTCTATCACGTAGCTCGCCTACCAAACACGGTGTAAATAAGATCCGTAGATAACAAGATTTTTATATAACAAGATCCCGTATATATATGATCCCGTATAATGACAGACAGACTTTATGTATTTACCTTTGTCACAACACTGTCATAGTCGTCGTAGGCAATCCAGGTGGTACCGTTGTAGGAATACGGGGCCACGACGGTCTCATTCCACTCGGTATTGAACCCGCCTTGGGCTAACAGGGTGCAGATCTTACGGGAAGTAAACAAGGGCATACTTTATCAAAACTTTCCCAGATGAGCCTGTCACTCACTTCGTAATAAGCCATGGTGCCTTCTGACTGCGTATACGGGCCGGGTAATCCAGGACCTTTGGCGTCATCGAAGATGTGAAATGCGTTAGGGCTTGCCGTAAGAAAGGTGTGGCCATAAGCCGCAATCCCTACCCAAGAAATATGGGTTATTACTGCAACCGGGCAGATTTCCATAATGTTTCTCTTCCCCCCTTTTACTTCACAGAGCTTGCAGATCTTCGAGAAAAGCCTTTTATTTTTATCTTTGGTTCTTTAACCCAGGCTCACTCCACAATAAGGTGCGATAAAAACGTAAAATATAGGAGATAAAAGGAATAAAGTATTACCCAGGACGATTTTATTGGCAGGTACACCGTGGTTGAGCAAGAATTCGATGGTATATTTCTAAGCCAAAGAGAAATAAGTAAGACAAATAGAAAAACAAATTGTGTTGGGGGTTTGTTGAATGCTGTACCACATTACGAGTCCGATTGCCCGGGCTTTCCGAAGGGAACGAATCCATCCCACTGTGATGGTACAGGTAAGCGCCATCTGTGAACGTGTGGTAGTCGTAGGTCATGACGTGTAAGTAGTCCACGGCTCTGAAAGTAGAGAAGTAATGTAAGATGGGTGCTAGTGTACACCGAAGTAATTACTGAGCGATTTTCGGCAAGTCGTAACTAGTTTCGAGTCTTTCAGCAGATGCTGGTATTGCTGCAGTTAAGATCAAATTTCCGCGTTCGGGATCGCGTACCACTCCGTCGAAAGCGGCACGTAGTTCCTATTAGTTAACAAGGAAAGTTAAGAACAATTCCTCTTGCGAGGTGAGCCTCCTTCAAAATACTTACTTGCAACAAAAGTGTCAAGTACTCCTTATCTTCAGGTACACCCCCGCGATCTGTAGGGTATTCCCAGTCAATATCCAGACCATCAAAGTCGTACCCGAGAACGAACCTCACGACACTAACAGAACATTCGATACTCAACTACTGTAAGTAGGACTAATTACGCTTATAAAACACCGCAATTGTCAGGAAAAATCAAGTGAAATAAAACGTCCCAAGTAAGCGTCCACATCCTACACACGGCATTAACAATGAATGTTAGTCCGCGGGGGCTTAAGGCTTTACTTCTACTGCCATTTGAACTCGTGTTAGTGGGCTAAATTAATAGGAACTAGCACAGGTGTTCCCTATTAGGCTAACACTTGTGGTACAAGCTGTATTAACTATCGTGCCAGTTAGCACAACTTCGGTTCAGTGTTAACCTTTACTAGCGTGTGTTAAGCGGAGCTAGGCCAATTCAGTTCATTGAAATGAATCTCATTTTAATTGAATAATTTGTATGGAATGTGAATTAATTTGTCCACCATGAAATATATTTTTATACCTTCAGCTGTGTATTCACTTGTGAGTAGTCATTAATTTTGCGAGTAATCCGAAGAAAAATTTCGGGAAACAAAAGGATATGGAGTCTTCCTTTTTTTGCGGAATTGGAAGTGCATGGCAATCCACTAAAATGAATGAATAATTCGTTTGTGAAGAACTGAAGACTAATTTACTCTGTGGTATAAGCTTGTTCCAAATTACGCAACCTAATGGTGTGAAGGGTCGAATCTCTCATGATATGCCAACCCCTGCCACATGCCATAAGTCTGTTGGATAATTGCGATTGTGTTCAAGGGCAAGATGGTAGGTAAACGTTTCCTATTTGGATACCGGTGTACGATAAATTAGCTGATTCCAATGGATGTTTATTATACTAAAGGCAGTAGAACCACGTGCTGCGAAAAAAATTAATGCAGTGGTATAGTAATTTAAGCTAGGTGGAGCTTCAGTTCGCCAGAATGCCATACAATACGTCCAATGTGTAAAACCAGCTCCCGAAAAATAAATTACTTAATAATCTCGCGTATTTGCAGAGACAGCTTGAAAACTTATACTGATCCAATATAGAAACAAGGGAGGGAACTTGGCAACTATTTGTACAATAGCTATCAAAACGGTAGTTTATTAGGCTAAATGCAGTGGAACGCCACGTTGTAAAATGTTTAATGATTCAGGTGGCAATACTGTGGCATAACAATAAGTCGTTTAAAGGATTGACATTACTTAGCTATTTTCTGCATTCCATGTTCTTACTGAGAGAAATGGAAAGAAGTAACCATTTTCTGCCTAAAATAAGTCAAATAGAATCAGGACGAAAAGAATTTGCATTTTTTTAATCTTCAGGACCCGAATGGGCTCTACATAAAATTCTGATGCGAAGACCGCATACAGTGTGCAAGATCTCCAGCGAGTTAAATATGTTTACTATTGGTACTTAGTTTAATTTATTATCAATGCCTTTCCCCGTTTTTCTACTGTTCTCAGTTCTCAAGTGCAGCGGTAAAATGAGTTCAGCTACGCGGAGCTTCAATTCGCCAATATGACACATTATCTGATTATAAACATAGCTCGTGAAAAAAAAAATTAGATTGCGATGTGGTGTTCTTGAAGACACAGCTTAAAACTAATACTGATCCAGTATAGAAGCAAGGAAGAGAATATAGCAATTATTTGCGCAATAGCTAAATGAACACCTGGCACTTTGGTTTAACTTCGCGAATAAGCGATTCGTAGCCTCGAAGATTCGCAGCCTCGTAGCACAGTAATTCAAACTTACAGGTGCCATACTTGTAAGAAACTTCCTCCCATACTAAGAAACTATTGAGAAAGATGGGCAAGTAGCCTATTTCTTTGCGACCTTCTCAGTTTCATCGCTAGTATTGGGCTGAGCTGCTCTTGTCAATCAGTAAGACATACTATATTCTTCTTTCGTTGTCCTTTTTACTTTCAGTCTTATGGCTGTAATACTAAAATATAACAGATTGTCGCGGACACCGACGCAAGATCTTCTAGCTCCGAATGGGCAGAACTTTCTTGTAACTTGCTTAGTTAAAATGTGCGGACTGTTGTTTCGCTTCCTAATAGAAAGATTGTTTTAGCAATTTTCTTTATTATTATTATTTCCTGCAATACATCGGTTCCGAATGTTCAAGTTATTAGGGTTTCCTCGTTCATCGATTGGATTTCATCAGTAACCAGTAAGGTAAGTATTGTTACCAGTTTTTCTTGAAAACAAGATAAGCATTCTTATGTAATAGGAAATTGTTACTATGCTCTTTCAGAAGATCGCGTAGGAGCCACTGTTAACGTTTCGCTACGGGCCCACTCATCTGCACAAGTTTCAGCTAATCGGTGAGCTAATTCCAGCTAAAATGTCAGCTATGGGGATATCTAGCCTATTCTGTTTAGTTACCCAGCTATTGTGCATGAGTTTATACATCAAGAAATATTTAACTGCAAGTATATATTTACAGACGACCGGGTCTTTTGGCAAAAACGCGCTTTTTTACTAGTCTGAACATAAGGTATAAATACAGGCTTTTGTAAAGTTCTGAAACGTTCTATTTGGACTCGCCATGAGTTTAAAATTGGCTTCTAAATTTCCGTGTCAGCGTCCAACCTAGCTTGAGAAATTATTGTTTCGGCTCCCTTTACTACCCAACAAAGTTGAATCACGAGGCTTAATTAGACCTTTGTGATTTACTAAGAAGACATTTTTGGCTGACGCTATAGTAAAGATTCTAAGAATTTGCTCAGAAGAACATCCGTTCGAGTCGCGTATAAAGTAGTCCCTTTTCCGGGAGTTTTTTTTTAATGGAGAGTTAAGGGAAAATGGACGGCATTAAAATTTGAAACCAAGTATTCTAGGGTTACTTCTCACAAACAGGTGACTTATAATCCGTTTGTCGAGTACGAGCCTGTGTTAGTTTTTATAGTTCGTAAATGCATCTGTTGAATTAAATTGCAAGACAGTTACTGACGTCACAATATGTCGTGCTATAATTTCACGTGTTGTGTGCCATTTCAATACAGCAAAATGTACTGGAAATACGATTTTAATAAGAATATTCAACTGATTTATCTAATGGTCAGTTATTATAATGATCTAATTCGACACTCCGCGCACTGGATGGCGTAATTTGGAAACAATTCGATATACCTGTTCATTGTTTACAGGTTTCATTAAGTAATATTAGATCGCATAGCTTTAGTAGAACAATATGCAGTCTCAGTTGGAGATAATATCGATTCCTAGCGCAACTCTGTTACTACAATACATCACTTTGCCAATGGAAACGCGGGTCAGCTTCACGCGGGTCAGAATTGTTCAACACACATGTTAAGTAAGCAGTGAAAACACAGCCTTCGTAGCGAAGAAAATTCATTCTTGGCAGCAGTGAATATTCGCAGACAGGGAGGTAGCTTAATGGCTACAGAAAGTCATTATTGCTATCAATTAAGCTGGCCATGCAAACGAAACGCAAAAAGAACGCGCTGTTTTGCCTCAGCTCCGCAAATAGTGTTTATTTAGAGCGGGACCGTTTATTCGTCTGAATTCATTTGGTCATAAATACGGCATTATAGTTCGGTCAACCATGCCCCATCCATCCTGGAAGGTCACTTCGCCCCTTTCTTCTTGCGATTACCGTAATTAGAGCTGCATTCTTTCACTTTATTCACAGTATGCGACTAAACTTGAATAACCTTATCCTTGCAATATCTTTAGACATTGTAGAGTCAAAGTAATTTCTTAAAAATCCTGATTGGTTCTTTCCTGGGACGTTTTCGTTGGGAATTTGCACTTTGAGTTACTGCTTAAGTTTGAGGAAATGGGAAAAGGGATCCGTGATATGAGACGTAAAAGTATGATTGAATTATTACTTACCTCGCAATGAATTTTTGGCGGGTGTAAGCCGAAGACGACATGTTCGAGAACCTAGCTGAGCCCTCGTTCCAGCCACCAATGGCAATAAGAACTTTCAGATTAGGGTTCTTTTTCCGTAAATTCACCGCGTTTTGATAGTTATCTAAGATCGTGACTCATTAGACGATAATGGAGGAATTTTGGGGAGTTCTGGGGGTGAAGAATACTCATTCCTCCGCTGCCACACACGAATAGATCGCACCATGGATCCATGGCCTCAATGGTGACGTTATCCGTCGCGAAGCCCGCAAAAGTATAAATCAAGTGCGTGCAAAGCATGGGATCTATCGTACTCAAAGTACTTTGGCCATCTCCCACCCGGTAAACAGCCCACGATTCCCAGTAACACGTAACTACTTTGTTACTTGCTCGGGGTTCGGGCACTAATGATAGGAGAAACGCTTGCTGAATACAATTCTTAAACGCGATTTTCTCTGTGATGTAAAACACGAAATTTGAAAGGAAACGAAGATATTACCTTTCGCAGTGTGGGTACCGATTACCAGCACGAAAAAAAGGAGAAGGCGTTCGATTCCCAGTTCCATGTTGTGCTGGGGTTGAAAGGGAAAAGTTCAACTGGGATGGGGGAGGGTTGTCGCTCCCTAGAACCTATTACTGACGGAGTGGCAAGCAAACTTTTCAGAGTGCAAAGAATTTTACTTCCATCCGGGTCGATATGAAAGTTCGCCAGTAAACTTTCCGAGGAACGGCACACGAATAAGAAGGGAAATTAACCGATTCTGAACGAAGACTTGTAGGAAACAACACTATTACGGGACACAGTTATATAATTCCAGGGCAGAATTTCCTCTTTCCCGCAAGGCTAGTGCTCACCTACCCACAAACTACCCAAACAGTACCTTTGCTCTTTCAGTCGTACATTTATACTTTCTCAAAGAGCGATCCGTGTAAGACCTCCAAGATAATCTTATCAGAAGCTTGTTAAGCAAAAACCCAACAACAGCTCCGGGATTAAGGTATCGGCTACCAGAGCTTACTTTTGACTTCAAATCTTGAATTTTTCTTTCGTTTCACAACAGGATCCTGTTCTGAACCCTTGCGTTGGCGTACGTAAGTCTTTTAGCGAGAAAGAGAGAGAGAGAAAAAAAAGCATATCACTCTTGACGTTACTTCGCGCATAATACTAGCTACAGGAAGCGGGTGTATGCCAAGTGGCTCAGTTGGAAATCATTAGAGTCGTAACACCTTCTGTGGAACTTTGTATCTTTGTAATGTTGCAGAGGACAAGGGGGATGAGACAAAAAAAATATCTCATTATCGTAGAGCACACGGAGGAAACAGCTTCAACTCCCGGTACAACCAGAGCATGCGTTAGGTCTTCCGACGTCCTCCGCTTCGCGATGGCTCGTCCTTCCGTGTTATTAGAACACGTCTGTCGTACTGGCCGCTCCCGAGTCTTCCGTGAGCATCCCGAGAGGCTGCAAGCGATGTGTAAGCCGCTTAGTCGATTTCTGCCCAGTGTAAGTTTTAGTACACGGCACCTTTTGGGGTGAACTGAATTGTGCGTTTCAGTGAAGAATGTTCCGCAGGGATTGTAAGCTGTCCGTCAAGTGTTGTTGGACTCTCGCTGGAATTCACTTGTTCCTACAAATTGCGTGTTCCTGTTACGTGGAGACGACCGGTACCCTAATTGACACATTATTGAATTGTATCCTAGAAAATGTCCCACCCTATTGCCTCGCTCGCTTTAACGAAGCAAAATTTGGGCCCAAACAAGCCTCATTTACTTTTAATCCTTTGAAGAAGTAAAAGTAACAATTCTGGAGCAAACCTGTATAAGAATTCCAACTAAGTTATATAAAGAACACAGCGAACATAAACTCATAAGAAAAAGTACAGTTATTAAAACCCATATAGTAAAAGTACAATAAAATTTTTAAAGCCAAATAATAGTACAAAACCAATAATAATTAAATAGTAAAATAATAATAATAATTAAATAGTAAAATAATAATAATAATTAAATAGTAAAATAATAATAATAATTAAATAGTAAAATAATAATAATAATTAAATAGTAAAGTAAAACAGAAAACTACAAATGGAACAACAAAGAAACTCAAATCGAAATCAAATTAAATTTTGGTTTATTATCTAGGCGACAAGCTAAATAATGAACGAGCATAGTATACCCGACATTTTTTGCGCAGCAATCTTAATATTGATAAACCGCAACATAGTTGTTCCACTGTAAGCGTAAATCAAAGTTTCCCAACTAGTTAGTCGGAAAACCTTCGAAAATTGCGAGCTGAAACATGTTTTCGATGTGGAGCACTGTCAGTCCTAATTATCGTTGACAATTGCCCCAGTGAGCTTATTAGAGCGCCCATGCTTTGTATAGGAAAATCCCATTTTCTAGGTGTTAATTGATTACAACGAAGGGCGGGGAATGGGTAACAAACTTGCAAGAGTGAAAAAAATCTGCAGATTTGTAGCTCGCGACCTCCGAGGTTGCCATGGCAGCCAAGTTTTAATTAGCTTTCGCTGTTGTCACAGCCTCTAGTCACCCATCGCTCTTCATTACGCACTCAGATAAACCTATTTGCCCTTAAATGTGTATATTATCTCGCTCTACAGGGCAGAGAACTTAATTGTTGATCCGATTCCGGATTAAGCGCTGGCATTTCCTTGTACCCATGATTGTCTACAGACGAAAGTACCTACTTTTGGTAAAGTGAAGTTGCAACGGGTATTGTGTTAGTATTTCGAGACTTGAAGTTACATACGTAAATTATAGCTGACTGTTTTATTCGTCTGATGATAAAGAACACCTCTTTCACGTCCAACCTAGCATAAAAGACGCCGCAATGAAACCCAGGCAAGCGGCAGCACTTGTCTCTTTTTCTCTTCCTAACTCGTGAAACGAGGCGTTTTACCATTAACAAGTTTATGTGGCAGACATTTCTCGCCCTTAAACAAACTTTGTCCGACGCCATTTTTGACGCTCTTTACTACTATCCCTCTCCATCAATTACCTGGGTAATAGCAACTCTCCCCTTTTATGAACGGTTGCCTTGTGTCTTTTTGAAACGCTAGACACATTGTAGGGGTTTTCCTCCCGACGCCCTCTCACGGTGCAATAGTGGACTCCGCTAGGTTTAATAAGAGACGCGACAGGAGAGTTGCTAGAAGAATCCCTTTGAAAATGAATTACGCTGAGATTTGGAAGTAAATTGTGTATAGTAAGGTTGGTTGACAGCACTGGAGGTATATTGCGCACAGATGACAGCGGGAAGGGAGTATCTTGATGTGGCGTTATTAATTTTCCTCTTGTTCAAGATGACATGGATGGAAATAGCTCATTTCAGTCAACAAGTGCAGATAAAAGCTGAAGAGGGAGGAAAATCGGACCAGAGAAAATAGTTTCATTAATCAGCTCCCCCTTGGACGGATTATGAATAGGGTCTAAAAAGGAAATCAAATTCGGAGCTGTTTTGCTTGGCAGCAGACAGAAGTTACATCTGGGAACTGCCGACAGAGGTCGGTTTGTTCGGAAAAACTTGGCGGCCATCAACCCAAACGAAGCTTGTCTGTCAGGATCTGCTGGGATAAGCATTTCCTGACACGAAAACGAACATCGAGCTAGTACGGCTTTCCAAACTTTGTTTTCTAGCCCGCCCAAGATTGTTGGTCGCGAGCGAAAAAGGATTGCGTTTCTAATTTTTGCGTACATAACTATTTTTTTCTCCTTTTTAATTTCTTTGTTTGAAGCTCGTAAGACTAATTGAATCCCCAAGCATAATAATGTTTTCCGTGAACCCACATGAACGGAGTGAGCTGGAGCACAAAGGGAGATTTGTGTAGGAAATTCAACAATGTGCCGTTTGTAGCTGGCAAAAAGAAATCTCGCGGAGTAGCGAGTGGCAGGCGACTCTTCTCGAAGTCAACTCCTGAAAATGAAACGCATGTGCTGGGAATGGGAGCCAAAGGGAAAAGAGGATAGTTTGTCTCGTAAATTTGTCGCCCCTCCCCCCCAACCAGCTACTAGCCCGCTTTCACCCTCTACCCCTCCCTTGCAAAAGCAATAACCAAGTAGCGGCCACTTTTAGCCACCAGCATTTTTGTTGTTGTTTTGTTTTGTTGGGCGGCAACGCTAGGAAAAGCTTTTTGCTATGCTTCGTCAACTTGTTTGGACCCTACACACAAGCGGTACGCATACACTTCTCAAAGCTCCACCTAAGTTACACTGATCTCCATGGACGTGACAAAGCCAGTCACCGTTGTTCGACAAACGTAATAGACTGATACTATCAGCAATGACCAGAGGCTTACTGTAAACTTGTCCACTGGCACGTGTTTAATCACTGTAGTAAGAGAGTAGGACGATTGTAACACAAAGTATTTTTGTTAAATAGTGAAATGACAGAAACTTGTGAATTACAGAAATTTGTGAGCTATCCAAAAATGAAAGCCTCAGTTAATAGTGTAAATTACTTGAGGAAGATCGTGAGAATAGCACAAAAGTTACATGGGAAAGTAGTAATAATATGATTTCGCTCTTGGCCTTTGAAAAAGGATGATTTTTTTCCGTCGTTTCTACATTGTTTCATCGTTCATGAAACAACATGTATTCAAAAATGTAAAAAAATATAAGTAAAATGGAAGATATAAAACAGTACGTTTTAATGTCAGTCAGAGGTGAGGTAAAATAAGTTTAAATGAGGTGTAAAAAAGCTAAGAGTGCAACGTACGTACAAATTAAACAAAAGCGCTTGGGACCACATGCAATCTTTTTCGATGTGGCAACGGTGCGTAGCGTCGTTTTAGTCTGTTGATGTTTGAAAACTACAGTGATCCCCCCCCATTTACGCGGTAGATCGGTTCCACAGAAATGCCGCGTAAACAGAAACCGCGTAAAGTGAACCATGTTAGTGCGAGCTAATGGCTATGAAAATGGCGATGAAAAGATATAGGAAAGATAGGGATGCGTTCCATGTTCAAAAAACTTTACTCTTATCGAAATCTAAAAAAAATTCTATTTTTTTAAATTTTGTATGTATAAAACGATTTAAGCGATAAAAATGTGTTTTTCAGGTAACTGTTACTTATTTCCGAATGTATAAAATAAACACAAGCATTAGGAACTCTTAGCTTATAAAGTTTACAGTCACCATGATCGCCACCTTGATTGCGCTGCTAGTCAACAGATTAAACTTCTGAAACCCGCCTTAGTCGCTGAAAACATTTTCTCACTCGTCTATTGCCTGCTTATTCGTTGTCTTTTCATCGCCATTAGTTCGCACGGTACATAGGAGATTTCAAGATATTGCCGACTGGACCGATTTTTTCGCCATCAGGGTCTACACTTTTGATAAAATCAATGGCTACCTGAACCATTGGAATAGAAGCTCTAATATTCTGGGTAGTGAACAGGAAAGGGCCTTCTGTTTTATTTATTTTTTGCTCTTCTCTTCTTTGTGCCCTTCTTGATTTAACTAAATGAGTTCGCTCGTGGTCAATCCACCATCATATGCTTTCAGGAGATCTTCGATGACATCAGCATTTACAACAATTAACCCTTCACCTCCGAATTCCTCTTCTAGTGCTACTATCTCTGCAACGTCGCCATTAGTAGTTTGCAGTAAACTACAATCGCCTGTTAACTTAAAACAAAACTAGCCAAATCTTTCTCCATTCAGCGTTCATGGTTGAGTTCTTTAGATCATTCAATTATTTTTTAAGTTTTTGATGGTATCAGCTATGTTGGAATTAAACTCAAAATTTACGTAATTTACTATGCACAGCTCTTGCGCTTAATGCCATGTCCGTTGCTACGCAACAGTAGATTTTTATGTGTAAAATTAGATAATGTGACATCTAGTGGCGAATTATGAACTAAATTTGACCAAATTTGAAACCGCGTAAAAGTGAAATCGCGTAAAACGAGACCGCGTAAATGGGGGGATCACTGTAGTGTCGAAATCTCTTACAGTGTTGCACTTTCTCGTGTTATATTTCTTAAAACGAAAACTTGGTATGTGAATAAATAATATTGTTTTAGAAAGTTTGCTAGAGTGGTTCTAATATTGACGAAAGCCATGCCTGCAAATTTTCATAAAATGTTTTAAGCCTAGCGAATGCTTTTCTTAGTATTTTTTAAAAATAGTTTCCCGATGTTATATTCTAGTTTCCTTATAGAAAAACACATGTTAAATCATCTCAGCCCTATTGAAAGTTTTCCGATGCGAAGACCAAACATAACTCGTAGAGAAAATTTATTTTTAATGATCCCTTCTTCCCATTTTATCAGTTTGCAAAGTGTACACTTGCACGTTGGATGTTCAAGGGGATTTTTTTCATGCAGTGATCATAATTTCGGACTGTTGTTTTGCATGTAGAGGAGGGATGGGACAGTGTGGACACTTTTCTGTAGTTTATTTTTCACTTCACGTGGAGACAAAACTGTAGCCTAAAACTATACTCGTTAGATGGCCTGGTGTCCTGGCTATCAAATGCACAAGAGTAACCAAAGAGAGGGTTGAGGTCTTTCCTTATGGGAAGTTTGTGTTAGCTTTTCGAAGGGCTTAGGCTAACCCCATGAGAGAGGAGGTTTGGTCAATTCTAGTCTGCCCTCCCTTACGACAGCGGGAACTACAAAAACTCATATTTAGCTATTATGTCGAGACAACTCCCAGGAGTAACTGGCACCGACCGGCTAATCTTTCAGCCAATCAGCAACTGGCACGGAAAAGCTCCTTCAATTGGGACGGCCTTTTCTCTCCAAAAACTTAACACAACCATTCATACAGGAACCCTCTCTCTGGTTACTCTGTGATCAAATGAGGTATTGTACGCTTGAAAAACACAAACAATAACACCAAACACCCATGAAAACTGGAGGCTCCTCCGACTGTCCAAAACAAGATACCGCGGATACAATTTGGACTTGGGTGTAGTGCGATTTGTCCGTGTGTTTTGCCATAAGAAAACTAATAGGTAGCCTTTTTTAAAAATACATAATAGACTTGAAATA